>VMDO01015220.1:0-51900 GCA_007922755.1 Pedetes capensis | reverse complement strand
AAAAAAAAAAAAAAAAATCCTCCTCCCCCCAAACATTTTTACCTGAGTTGCTGAGTGTCCATAAGGTTAGCTTAGCACTACAGTAGTGCTGAGGAAGCTGGGAAAGATTATTTTTTATTCTTCCTTTTTGCTCTGAAATAGCTTTGAAATAGCATTTGTTGGCTTTTTTATTGTAATAGTCTTACAGTCAAGCATATGAAAATATGTAGAGGAAGGCAGTGTTGGACAGTGGGGAAAAAAGGGTATATCTTATTATAGATCTATCTCATCCTCACTGTTCACTATGTAACAATGGGGAACTCTCCCAACTTCTCTAACTTCTATTTCCTTTTCTTGGAAAATGGGGATAATAATGGCTATACCATTAGATGTTTATGAGGGCTCATGAAGATGACTTGGCATACATAGGCCATTAGTGTTACTTTTCTGTCCCTGCCAGCCCTCCCCCATTCTATGACTTGACTGAGAAGAGAGATAGAAGTTCCCTGTCTCTCAAGTGTCTGCAATAAATGAGAAAAATAACACACAGACCATATGATAATCAGCTAGAAAGTGGTATTCAAACAAAATGTTAAGTAAGTTCAATGAATATAAGTAAAGTGGGGGGTGATTGGTGGTAGAGGTCATTAGCAATTCATTTCTTCTGAATCTGGGGAGAGTTTCGTACAAATAGGTGATATTTATGCACATATGTTACAGTACCCTGCAGCCATACTACTGTGGCATCCAATCCCCTCAGATCTCGGAAGCTAAGCAGGGTCGAGTCTGGTTAGTACTTGGATGGGAAACCTCCTGGGAACACCAGGTTCTGTAGGCTTGGGAGAAGGACCTGGCAACCCACTCCCAAAAATCAATCCGCCATTGAAAACCCTATGAATAGAGGAGAGGCATGACAATAGTGTTTCACCTGTTGTACATAGGGTTGCTCTGAGTTGCACACTGACACTACAGCACCTAACAACAACAACAACAACAACAACAACAACAACAACATATTAAAGTAACTCAAGCCCAGCAAACCCAGAACTTCCCAGAGACTGTGAATGGAGTTCCCACGATCTTGGATACATTTGGTTAAAGACATATTTCTTCAAAATTCACTTCGGGGCTGGGTGGAGAATGTAGCTATTAATTTTACTATAAAATGATTTACTAGCTGTACTCTGTTTATATCAGTAAACCAGGGAAGCATGTGTTTTCAACAAGCAAAAAAGCCAACCTGCCACCCTTAGTGCTTGCCTTATTTAAGGCATCAGCAAAAGTAGGGCATGAGCAATTTATTTTTCTTCCAGTCTTTGTGTAAGTGATGGAAAAGAGTGATCTGGCTCAAATTATAGAAATTGAGAGAAAGTGCAATATTAGATTACAGCTGAGGTTTGTCTACCTGATCTTTTTGTCTCTGTCAAATGGCAGTGACTCATTTTAAAGATGGTTGAAGAGATGAAGCCAGGAATAATAGGTAGAACACCAGGCATGGAGATTATTATTCCTGCTTTATCCATCCTTTTGTATTCTGAGGACTTTCTGAGCTTGCTTTCTCCCAGCACTTCAAACCTGTAAAACATTGGCTTCAGATTAGTATTTCTGTTTAAAACTTTAATCCTGTATGCAGGCAGAGGAATAAATTGTTTTATTTCTATGTATAATAAAATACCTAATGATATAAACATAACCAAACAAAAACATTAAAGGCTGAACCCACTTAGGGTTTTCATGTAGGGATTGGGTTCATGTTCAGGTTCAAAAAATTTTTTAAAAATACTTGACCCAGAATGGGTTCGGGGTTCAGATTTGGGTTCTGTTTGAAGCTTACTATGCATAGCATTTGAACCTGAGCCAAAATTGAACTTGAACCCCCTAAATTTTAACACATTGAACACACACCCAAAGCTAAACCCAGTTTTTTGTGGATTTGAAGCCCTGTTTTCTCTCATGTTACCCAGCAGTAAAAACTAACTGCTTGCTATGGGACTGTTGCAAAAGATGCAGGCAGCATTTCCAGAAGGTGTTTTAAGTTATTGAAAAGAAAATACCTAGATAAATACTAAGTTATATTGGCACTGTTGTTACCATCATTTATTACTTTACCTTTAAAAATTTTTATCTAAAATGGAGTGTGGTAGCACGTGTCTGTAATCTCAGCACTTGGGATGTAGAGGCAGGAGGATCATAAGTTTGAAGCCAGCCTGGCTACATAGCAAGTGTGATGTAAGCCTGGGCTACATAGTGAGACGTTGTCTAAAATATATGTGTGTGTGTGTGTGTGTGTGTGTGTGTGTGTGTGTGTGTGTGTCTTGTTATTACCATTTCCTAGCAACTAGATGAAGGCTTATTGAGACAGGTATCTTCTTTTCTAATACATTTTTTAAAATTCCTCTATCCAATTTTATATAATATTTAAAATCAGCAAATTCATTATACAATAATTTTTACAAACAAATATCAGCTTATCCAGTGTCTTCATGGGACTGAGAAATATGATCTCCTACTCATGTTCCTCTCAGCTATGAACTGAATGCCCTTGAGGTAACACAGAGATGGTCTGAGTTCTGCTTCTTACCATCTGGCTAACCTTGATTAAGTCTCCAACTCTGCTCTTTTGGTTTCCCTCAGATAGAAAATAGGAAAAATCATATTTCCCTGGATTGATATGGAGGTTAAATCAGATGGTACTATAAAAGTAGCCACTTCAGAACTTCTTGTTAGGTGCTATTGAGTGGGATCCAACTCATAGCAACCCTATGTACAACAGAACAAAACACTACTGAGCACTATGTCATATATACTTTTTTAAAGTTTGAGTCCTTTGTTGCAGACACTATGTTTCTTCTCATTTTGGGTCATGCCATATCAGCAACTGCAGGTCCCAAGGGCTTTACTCCATTCCTGTCATTAAGGTTGAATCTGCTTTGAGGAAGCAACTCTTTTCCAGTCATTCCTTGAATGCCTTCTAACCTGGAGGACTCATTTTCTGGCACTGTATTTGATAGTGCTTCTTTGCTAGTCATAGGGTTTTCGATGGCTAATTGTTTTGGGAGTGGGCTACTGAGTCCTTCTCTCTAATCTATCTTAGTCTGGAAGCTCAGCTGAAACCAGTCCACCATGGGTCGCTCTCCTGGTATCTGAAATACCAATGGCATAGCTTTCAGCATCACAGAAACACAAAAGCCCCCACAGTATGGCAAGTTGACAGATATGTGGGAAAACCATATATTAGAAAGTATATATAATATTGTATTCACTGCTACAAAAACAAGAGCTTAAACCAAAGATACAAGAGCTTGAGGGATGTATGACAAATCAATAGAAGGGGGAAATACAGACAAGTTGTAAAAGAGAAAAATAAATTACTTTAGCAAGAAAAACATTCTTGAGAGCAACACAAAAGAAGAGAGACATTTTGAAAGTATAGGAAGGGACATGAATGAGGACTGAAAAGAGAAAACAGCACACCTGTAATCCTAGGATCTGAGAGGCTGAGGTAGGAGAAGAGAGAGTTTAAGGCCACTCTGGACTACAAAGTGAGACCATGTCTCAAAGAATAAAGGAAGGAAGGAAGAGAGGGAAGTATGGAGGAAGAGAGGAAGGTAGGAAAAAAGGAAGAAGAGATGAAGGAAAGGAGGCAGCAGAAAAAAAGAAAAATGTAAAGACAAAGTTTAAAAGAATTAGAAAATAATACATGTGGAAAACACAATAATCTAGTATTTGCATAACTGCTTTTCATAAAGAATATTTTAAAGGATAAGAAATTAAGATATAATTTAAGAAACCTATTAAAAACTAAAGAATTCTTTGGTCAACAGATTGAAAATACTCTTTTCTAGCATTTAAAGAATTGAAGCACAATAATCAACTTGAAGACTTATCCTAGTAAAGCTGAATGGGCTCCAGAGATAAAAGAAAGGCAAAAAGGTCAAGAGTCAAAATGAGGCCAGCGTGAGACTTCTGTAGAACAGTGCAAGTTCAGTGTCTTTATCCAAAATGCTTGGGACCAGAAGCATTTCATATTTCAGGGGTATTTTTTTTGAATATTTGCTTCAACTTTACCAGTTGAGCATCCCTACTCCAAGAATCCAAACCCTGAACACTCCAAAATTAGAAACTTCTACTCAAAACCTTTTCTGACTTCATATTTTTAGATTAGAGATGCTCAACCTGTATTCAGTTCTAGAAGTCAAGTATATATACATGGTTATGCAGGGGCAAATGTGACTCACTACCCCCAAATTTTATACCCAGAAAAGCTATCACTTAACGACAATAGACAAACATTCCTATACATGATAGAATTCATGGATGTAACTCCTATGATTCTCATGAACATTGAATCATCTGTCACAGGATCAATGGGAATAGCACATTGGGTCCATTAACAGTAGATTTAAGGCTTAAAAATACCTGGGAACAGAAGTAAAAAAGGGAATAGAAAAATTAAAAATCCAGCATTGTTATAGAAAATATTTGAAAGAAGCAGAGGAGGAATGTTGTAGAAATGTGAAGAACTGATTTCCTCATCTTTTGTAGCCAGTGGTCAAAAGACATAATTTAAAGCTGATAAATAAAAAATAGAAATGCGATGCTAATTATGAAGGTAAACACTCAGAAAAATATTCCCAACTAAAATCAATTGGAAGAGTGAAAAATGTAAAAAAAAAAAAGAAAGAATAGAAATATACTGAATTTGTCATTAAATTCAGTAGGTAATGTATAAGGAAATGGAAGATTAAATGCAAGTTACAAAGTCATATGACTAAACAAAGCACTTCCACATTATCAAAAGAAATGTATACATCTAAAGAAAGCAAACACAGCTCACATGGTAAAAGTTTTTTTTTCAAAAAGCAAACACTAAAAAGCATAACATAAAATATGATTAAAAATTGAGATTAAACATTTCTATCATGTAATTAATTCAAGAACTGCTTTAAGCTCCTACTGTGTGTCTAAAGTCAGGAAAGGTATGCAACAGAGTTGTATCCTTTCACTATACCTCTTCAATTTCTATGTGGAGTAAATAATTCAAGAAGTTGGACTTTATGAAGAAGAACGTGGCATCAGGACTGGAGGAAGACATACTAGCAATCTGTGTTATGCAAATGACAGAACTTTGCTTACTGAAAATGAAATGGATTTGAAACATTTACTGATGAAGATCAAAGAACATGGCCTTCAGTATGAATTGCACCTCAACATCAACAAAACAAAAATCCTTGCAACTGGGACAGTAAGCAATGTCATGGTAAATGGAGAAAAGATTGTGGTTGTCTAAGATTTTGCTTTACTTGGTTCCACAATTAACACCCATGGAATCAGCAGTCAAGAAATCAAAAGATACATTGCATTGGGAAACGCTGTTGCAAAAGACCTCTTTAAAGTGTTGAAAAGTAAAGATGCCACATTGAAGATGAAGATGCACCTGACTCATGCCATGGTATTTTCAGTCGCATCATAGGTGAAAGCTGGACATTGAATAAGGGAGACAAGAGAAGAATTGAGGCTTTTGAATTAATGGTGCTGGAGGCAAATATTGAATATACCATGGACTGTCAAAAGAACCAACAGATCTGTCCTAGAAGTGCAGCTAGAGTGCTCCTTGGAGGCAAAGATGATTAGACTGTCTCTTATGTATTTGGGGCATGTTGTCAGAAGGGACCAATCCCTGGAGAAGGACATTATGTTTGGGTGAGTGGTGGGTCAATGAAAAAAGGAATACCCTCAACTAGATGAATTGACAACAATGGGCTTAAACATAAAAAAGGAGAAAGCATAAATCCCAAAGTAAGAAATGCTAATGATGAGGAAATAACCAAACACGAAAAGAACGAAAAGAATGGGTTAAAGGAATTCTAAGTGGACTGGGTGTGGTGACACACGTCTGTAACTCCAGAACTTGGGAGGCTGAGACAGGAGGACCTCGAGTTCAAGGCCAACGTGAGCTACATAGCAAAACTTTGTATAAATTAAAGAAAGAAAGAAAGAAAGAAAGAATAAAGCACACACATACATACACACAACCCACCCCAAAACAACAAAATAAAAGAAAAAAGAATTAGAGTATTGATCAGCTGTACAAATAAATTTTAGAATATCAACTTTAGATAACTTTATAGAGAAATATAGCTATTAAAAATGACCTCAGAAGGCAATGCAGACCCACCAATTGCAATAAATAAAATCGAGAAAATTGTTGAAGAGCTACCCCCAACAGAGTGTCAATTCCAAATGTTTTCATAAACCAATTCTGTTAAACTTCTAGGAAAATTTTCAGTTCTATTGAAACTATTTGAAACAAATGAAAAAAAGCTTAACATTCCTTTTATGATACTATCATGGCATTGATAGCAAACCTGAACAAAGAGCATAGAACAAATGACTTTCGAGAATTCAAAAGTGTTCTGAGTGATATACCAACCTCAGAGCTGTGGAGCATGCCTGTAATCCCAGGGAGACTAAGGCAGGAGGATGGTGAATTCAAGGCTATAGGCAGCCAGTGCAACTTAGCCCCTGCCTGAAAATAAAAATATTAAATGGGGCTGGGAGTGCATCTGAGTGGTGTACCACTTGCTTAGTATGTGCAAGTCCCTGCGTTCAAACCCTCAGCACAGAAAAATACAAGAATGAATGTATATCACTACCAGGTAGGGCTTATTGTAAGAATTCTAAAATTGTTCAAGTAATTTTCTATATTAGTGGGAAAAGCACATAATTATCTCTGTGGACATTTAAAAGAGAGTTTGTAAATCCAATATCTGTTTTTGGCTAAAAAATGGGAGAGAGGCCAGGTGAAGTGGCTCATGCATGTAATCCTAGAGATTTGGGAGGCAGAGGCAGGAGGATCACAGGTTTAAGGCTAGAGGCATTCTGGGTAACTTAATCAGACCTTATCTCAAGATAAAAAATAAAAAATGGGTTGAGGGTGCAGCCCAATACAAAGTATGTCCAATGCCCTCGGTTCAAACCCCAAATATCACAAAAGAGCTAGAGCTAGAGAAAGAAAAAGAGAGAGAGAAAGAGAGAGACAGATGCTTTCTTTGCATGACACAGTATGTAATCTAACCCTAAACAAGCATCATACATAATGAGTATATACTTAAAACATTCAACATAAGGATGTTCAAGTTAATATTATTCCTTCTTTTCTTAGAAATCCCACAAAGACAAGTTAGGAAAGGGAGAAATAGATATAAAACTACAAGTTTTATATATCTAGAAGACAGGTGAAACCCCAAATTGTAATGCATGAGAAGGTACCACCAAACACAGTGAAGGTAAAACTAGGGCCTGAGTAGATAATTAGAGAGATCTTGCACTGCAAAAACTAGCCAAAGCTAGCAAAACACTTAGCAAACTAAGTGAAACATATTTGGAGCAAAACCTTTAAGTTTGAAAATAAAAGATTGATTAGTTCAACACATAGAAATTAAGATTGTGTAACAATGTAACTTGCCAGGTGTGGTGTCTCAAGCCTCTAATTCCAGTGACTTGAGTTGCTGAGGCCGGAGGATCACAGTTTGAGGCCAGAGGAAGCCTGTGTAACTTAATGAGACTCTGTCTCAAAATAAAAAATGGGCTGGGAGTACAGCCGCCAGGTAGAGCACTTGCAAAGTATATGCAACTTCCAAGTACTACAAGGGGAAAAAAAGGACTTAAAGTCAGAAGATAAGTGATAAACTTAAAAAATTATTTGGGACTCAGATCACAAACAAAAGGCTCATTAGTTTGTGAAGAGAGGTTCTACATCAACCAACAACAACAAAAAGAAAAAAAGTAAGAATATGAACAGCTATTTCATAGAAAGGAAATACAAATGGCTCTTTTTTGCTCCCTTTATTTTGATTCTGAGGATCCAGCCCAGGTCCTTATGCATGGTAGGTGAGCTCTGTACCAACAGAGCAACATCTCCAGCGTACAAATGGCTCTTAAATTTGAGAAATTGCTTAACCTCCTCAATAGGAAGAATACAAAAGAAAACTGCAGTGAGCTATAGTTTTTCTCTGAAAGTTTTCTTCTGAAAGTTGTGATATAATTTCAGGGTGAAGGCATAGTGAGGCAGGAATGCTCACATATTGTTAGTGGGATTACTGTAATTTCTGTGGAGAGTAATATAGCAATATCTATCAAAATCCTGGCTGCATGTACCCCAAAATTCCACTTACGGGTATTTACCCTATTGAAGTACATATTTAAAATTGTTGTATATAAAACCATCACAGCCCTCTCAGATGTAGCCAAAAATTGGCTCCTCACTAGTGAAATCAATCCATGGAGGCCTGATGCAGTGACTCATGCCTATAATCCCAGCAACTCAGGGCAGAGGCAGGAGGGTTGAAAGTTTGAGGTCACAGGCAGTCTGCATAACTTAAAAAGAGATTGGGGGTGCAGCTCAGTGGTACAGCACTTGCAAAGTCTGTGTGAGGGTCTGGGTTCAGCCCCCTAGTACTATCAAAAATAATAATAATAAATCATGGAATACTGTTCAATCATAAAAAGAACATGGTAACCTTATAGTCTGATATATAAAGTCTCCTAAATGTATTGTAAGGGCTGGGATTTTAGCTCAGTTGGTAGAGCACTGCGCTGCAGTCTCTGAGGTCCCAAGTTCAATTCCCAGCACCGCAAAAATGGGAGAAGGACCTGGCAATCCACTCCCAAGGCAACCCTGAAACAGTCAGCAATTGAAAACCCTATTAGAGTCACTATGAGTCGGATACCAACTCAGTGGGACCTAACAACAACAACAACAACAACAACAACAACAACAACAAGTGTATTGTGAAGTCAAAAAATGTATAATACAGAAGAATGCCTGTTGTATGCTATAATTTGTGTCAACATATATGTGTGTGTATTTGTATTATAATTATGTCACATTCCTTCAAATGACAAAACAAAAACTAGTTAATTGTGGTTGTCTTTATGGAGAGATATCAAGTGAGAGAAAAGTTAATTTTTGTAATATGTGTGTATCATTCATATATATATATATATATATATATATATATATGCATGCCATGAGTATATACTGGCAACAAATTTTAAGGGGAATATATAGAGATATACATATATATCTCCACATCATTGGGGAATAAAGAGTTCCTGATTTTTCCAGAGGATCATGAATGTAAAGAGTTTTTAAATTACAAAGGATCTTTAGAATTTGTTCTATTAAATGCTCAGTTTTTAGAAAGTAACAATTTTATAGCAATCCCTCAAAATGTTGACAATTATTAATTGTTTAGAAAAGAATACCTCTAGCCAGGCAAAGTGAATTCCAACTACTTGGGAGGCAGAGGCTGGAGGATCGCAAGTTCAAGACCAAAGGCAGTCTGCGTAATTTAGCAAGACCCTGTCTCAAAAAGTAAAAAGATGGGATGGGGTGCAGCTCAGTGGTACAAAGCATGCAAGTGCGAGGTCCTGGGTTCAACCCCTGGTACCACAAGAAAAAAACAAAAAAGAAAGAAAAGAATACCTTTATCTTGATCTTTTGAGTTACTTTCAGCATCTCAGTTTTGGGCCAAGTTGTAGACTAAAACCATATATCCTTAAACTGGATGACTCCAGATAGTTGAGAATTGGTTATATAAATGATGGTATATTCTAAGACACTCTTCAAAGATTGTGCTATATGGTTTTTTAAGGATGAGAAAATGTAAATTGATAAATGAATAAAGAGCAGTGTGTATGTTGTTGTTGTTAGGTGCCATTGAGTTGGTATCCAACTCATAGCGACTCTCATAGGGTTATCAATGGCAGACTGTTTAGGGATTGCCTTGGGACTGGATTGCCAGGTCCTTCTCCCAGTTTTGTGGTGCTGGGAATCGAACTCGAGACCTCAGAGACTGCAGCGCAGTGCTCTACCAACTGATACCTATTTTTATGAGATAAATTATATAAATGTACATGAAAACTAAGATAATATAGGATAAATGTTAAAATGAGTTATTTTTATTAGGATTAGGTTTGGCAATGAGTAACAAAGAGCCAAGAATAGTTAATGGCTTAAGTGTAATAGAACTTATTTTTCTCCAACTTTGAGGAAGTCTCAGGGGAGGCAAACTAGGCCTAAGATGCAAGTTATGGTGTCAGCAACCCAGGCTCACTCTCTCTCTCTCTCTTTTCCTCTACTGTGTTCCTGAAGACAATGCATGGTCCAAGACAGCTGGCTGATCAAGCTGCAATCGTCTTGTTCATGATCCTTCCTCCATTCTCAGCACTCATTTGATATTCCTTTTATGGTAGTGAATGTGCTGGGTAATCATGTAGTTCCGTAAATAAAAACCAAGTTACTTTTCATTAAAATGCCATATTAATTTTGTTTACATTTGCAAATGTTTAGTTAATTATTGATACAAAAGATCTTTTCATCTGAGCTAAAAGATACATGTAAAACTGTAACATGAGATTTAGACTGCTATTACCTTCTAAAAAGTTGCCTTTGAAGCCGGGAGCCATGTTTCACTCCTCTAATCCAAGCATCTGGGAAGCTGAGGCAGGAGGATAGCAAATTTGAGGCCAGAGGCAGCCTATGAAACTTAGTAAGACCCAGTCTCAAAATTAAAATAATAATAGTAATAACAATAACAACAACAACAACAACAACAACGAATGAGCTGGGGGTGCAGCCCAGTGGAAGAGCACTTGCAAAGTATGTGCAAGGTCCTGGCTTCAACCTCCAAGAACTAGAAAAAAAAGTTGTCTTTGAGTGGGACCTCTGCATATTAAACTCATCGTTAAACCAGATCTTCCCATTTATAAACCTCCCTAGCAGGAAAAATACAAGTGTTAACCACCTCTTGCTCTTCTTTCTCCTCTTCTAAACCTCTAAACTTGCTCTCATCTCAGACCATTTGGCACATGTGGCTTTTTGGCAGATTTCTGTGCTTCTCTCTCTCTCTCTTTTTCTTTCTTTTTTCTTTTTTCACCTAGGTGTCTCATCCCTAAAGACTAGTCTAGCCACAAAATCCATTGAGCCATTTGGTTTGTAAAATAAATCAAAGAACTTAAGAATTTCTGGGGACTTTGTTAATTAGGATTAATAGTCAGGATTGCAGGATTCCTCTGGCTGCAAAGTAAAAGAATATTTTATCAAAACCAAACTGAAAAATGTTACTTTCCTAGTATTTCAGTCTGTTCTTAAATTCCCTCCTGGGGAATCCTAGGTGTCAGTAACCCAAAATAAACAAGAGGCTCTGAGGCACTTGATTGTACAAATTCACACAGGGCAACATTCCCTTGCTATTTACGTGCCCCATCCAAATTAATGGCATGATGTTAACAGGAGTCTTCAAACTGGAAACTTCCAGTCACCCTAGTTTTTTGCCCTCCCCTGCTCACATCCCACATCTGGTTGGTCACTAAACCTTGTTGATTCTACATAAATCTCAATAAATGACATCTCCTCTTCAGTCTCCTTAGCCCCTCATTGTCTCTTACCTAAATCATTTAAATCATCTCCTTACACAGCTTTTGGCTTCTTACTGTTCCTCTTTCTGTTCCCTCTCCAATGTCTTCCATTTGGTCCTTGAATATCTTTTAAGAAAACAAATTTGATCGCATGCCTCTTTTGCCTACAGACTTTATAGACTTCCCTCTGTCTGTAAAAGAAAAAAAAAATCCCAGTTGCCTTTTTTTTAACCTAGCTGCACTCTCTAGTCTAAGTTTTCAGACACGCTTATAAAGTGACACCCACTTCTTTTACTTCTTTGCCCCTCTGTCCTTTATGTGGAATGTCTTCAACCCCACCCCTTCTGTGGCATGTGAATTCCTGCTCAACTCTGTCCTGACTCAGTGCCACACCCCACCCTCACTCCCAGGCTTCTTGACACCATGTGTCTTCCTCCATGAGAACCCTAATCATACTGAATGAACTTCTGGATGATATTATTTTATTCACATAGGAATCCTCAGCCTCGATCCCAATACTTGGCACCTATGGGAACAAATTAAATTGAGTGAGATAAAAACAAGTACAAAATGTGCTTTTGTCTATCCTAGTTCTTCCTGTATACACAACCCCAAAACAGTGCCAAGACAACCAGGAAACTGAGTGATGATGCTGAGCTCTGTGAGGCAGAATGAGGCACACATGGTCTGCAGTAAGTAGTTCAAATCAAGTGAGGAACTGTCTGTTTTCAACCCTCATGTCACCCTGGCCTGGCCTGTTCTTTGTTGGTTCTGCCTGACTGCCTCATAATTGCCTCTCAATTGCTCAGAAGGGTCCACGTAGCTGAACCTGGTGGGCCTGCTCCTTTGTCACCACTGAAGGCTGTGGTATATAATGGGGGTGTACGTATGTGTGCATGTATGTGCACATGTGTATGCTTTAACCTAAACTCCCAGAAATAGAACAAGATGTACCCACTCAAAGAATTGTTTGAATTAGGGGAAAAGGGGGCAACACAGAATAAATAATAATCAGTTATTATGTATTGTTTGCTAAAGGCTAGAATTTATATTTAATCCTTCTCACCACCCTATGACATTCGGCACCTTTATTATTATCCCTGTTTTATAGATGAGTTAACTGAGGCAAAGAGAGACAGATGGGATCACATGCACTCTTGGGAAATGGGAGAGCTAGGATCCAGTCACCATATGTCTTAATCCAAAATCAATGCTGTAAAGCACAACTAGGGTGTTTGTTTGTTTGTTTGTTTGTTTGTTTGTTTTTGTATGGGGGAGTTGAACTCAGGGCCTCACACATGCTAGGTAAATGCTGTACCACTGAGCTTCTCTGCCAGCCCCTTTATAAAAAAACACCTTTTTATCATAAGACAGAGTCTCACAAACGTTACCTACGCTGCCTTGGAACTCATGCTCCTCCTGTCTCAGCCTCTCAAATACCTGGGATTATGGGTGGGCACCCTGGTGCTCAGCACAATTAGTCTTAAACTATTGTAACAAGCCACATTCAAAACTTACCCTTTGTCTTATAAAGATAACTCTGAAGAGCCACAGAATGAAATGTTTGTTTTGCCCTGATCTCTCTCTCTCCCTCCCTCTCTCCCTCTCTCTCTCTCTCTCTCTCTCTCTCTCTCTCTCTCTCTCTTTTCTGTGTGTGTGTGTTTGTGTGTGTGTGCATGCTCCTGGGTTTTCTCATCAAGGATTTAACTCCAAGGATCATTGTAGGCAAGATGCTCCTTTGGACTTGGACTTAATCTCAAGGACGTCATTGCTTTTCCACTCAGAATGTCTAGGATGATTTGCCTGTCCCGTTCCCAAATCTTACACACCTGGCCTTAGCACTAATAACCTGTTGCTCAAGTTCCAACCTAGCAGTTCTAGCCAGTAAGAATTTATTACTCTCCTTCTTGAAAAAATGCTATCCTGCACATACTGGGCAAACAAAAGTGATAAGGATTTGTTCCTCCCTTCCCCCCCAGAAAAAGACCCTCACAATCCTGGTGGGAAGACAAGCTATTTACAAAAGAACTGTTAAGCAACAATGGAACTGTTGGTGACCTGAGCCCTTGAGAGATTTCTGGCCCACTGATGGGGAAGGAGCAGCTCTCAGAGCCATGTATTTGCAACTCCCATTTAATGCTCATTCTTGTTACTTCTACCACCAGCTCACTCTAGCTTGTTGATTTCTAGCTTCTGTGTATTCAAACTGTCAGGTATAGCCTTCATTTAAATTGTTTAGCATCCCTCTTTAGCCACAAGGCTTTTCTGACATCCTTATCCTGTAGGTAAATCTATTTTCCTAGGTCTTGAAAGGGGTAATCAATCTATAACTCTATAATTTAAGAAAAACCAAAACCAAGCTATTCATTAGAGAATGCATAGGTCCTGGCTGTGGGCTAGCTATCAGTTGCTCCTCTTCACTGAGGAGACAGGTCAGCTGGAGAGGAAGCCTCACGTGGCACAGGCAGAGGTGATGTATCCTTCTACCCATACCAAGGAGAGCACCAATGAGCTGGGGCCCTGGCCTGTGAGGGTGGCTCTGGTATTTGGGGATTGGAAGGATAAAGAAATATTTTCATAGGGTGTATCCAGAACTGAGCTGTCAGGGTCACTGTGGTGCAAACAAAATGCATGGTGTCAGTGTGTCCTGGTGTCTGGGCTCAAGTGGCCTTTCTTGGCAGCATCTGTGAAGAACACAGAGCATGTTGTAACTTTCATTGCTGATACTGGGAGTGCTCATCCAAAAGCTTAGTGAAATCTCCAGATCTGTTTCCATTTGGTGTAGGTTGTTTTGAAAGTGGAGCCAGGCTCGCCTTTTTTGTGGACTGGACCTTTGCCCAGTGTGCTTTGCTTCTCCACTTGAAACTGACCTATGTTGCCCTGATACATTAGTCCTACCCAAGGAAGTAGCAGGTACTCATATGTTTTCTTTCACAGATAGGGGTAAGAACACAAAGACATACCTAAATCTTTCCTTGAAAAAAACATGAATGAGTCTGAAAAAAAAAAAATTTAAGGTTGCATTTTCTTTTTTGACACAGCTGATTTTTTTTGATGGTAGCATATGATCCCCTCAAATAGCTATGATGTACTTAAGAAGTACTAAGTATGAGGATTTTTAAAAAAAAAAAAAAAAAAAAATCACAGTATTATGCAAGTATTAGCCTTTTCTTCTTAATACAAATGTCCATGGATATATAGGATAGTATATGATGCCTTATATATGTATACTGTTCTATAACTGAGAATTTTCTTTTTTATACATAGATATTAAGCTAATTTATTTGGAGAGTTTTCATCTGGCTACAAAATGAGTGCCTCATCATTAACAAACTTCACTTACTAGTTTTAGTCAAGTCTGAACTGCACAATGGTTGAATTGGTGACCATTATATTTGTTTAACTGGTGTAAAGTAAGTTTGCAACAATAGATGCTTGCACTTAAATAGGCCTGCAGAGCATTGGGGCCCTATCAATCATGCAGAGATTTCCCTCCTGCTGTCTTCTCTGATGGACAATTCTGCTGATGTGGATATTCAAAAAGAAGGGATCAGGAAGAACAGATGATGGATAAAGACAATCTTCTGTCTTGAGAGGAAATCAGAGAAATCCTTTTAAGGAATTTCTTTGTCATGGTGTCAGAAGATTAATTATGCTCGTGTGAGAACAGCTTTCTCATTGGGTGAAAAGAGACATTATCCTTCTGACTTGTGACAGAAGATTTTCTAAGAAAGAGAGTTAAAGATTTCACCTACTCTGAAATCTTATTCTGTTGTCTTTGAAGAGTCCTTCAAGACTCTTGAATTACATTCATGACATTGTGATGTTCAAGGAGTCATTAATGAATTGGGAATTTTTGTTTCAAGTAACCCCTCCTCTTGTTCCTCATGCAGATAGTCTCAGAGGACTTAATACCTGAATTCATACGTCATCTTTCAAAATAACATAATCATAGTATAGATGGTAATTTATCACGCTGTGGAAAAGAGATACCATAGTACAACTAAAAACTTGTACAGTAGATCAGTACATGATGTTTAATAAGGCAGGTAATTTTATATTCTGAGGTGACTTTTTAAAAATTCACCACTTAATTGCATTAGTTGAAAATAGTGATAATATTGAAGATACTTACATCCCTTGAAACCACTCTGAGAATAATGAATTGTATTTTTAAAACAAACTTTGAAAACTAGAGACAGAATACACTATATAAAACAAGAATAGTAAAGTTGTTTCGGATGGCTTTGTTTTCCAAGTAACTAAAGTCACAAGAACTTTTTAAAGAAATTAGTTATTTCAGTGAAAATTTTTCCTAAAATACATTAGATAATACACTACGTTTTAAACAATGCACATGAAGTGACTCAGGATCATAATTATAAAGATCCTCTGTTGAACTGCACTGAAATACAATAATGTCCTCAGGGACTGTTGAAGTGCCTGTATTTAATGGAGGACTATTTGCTTCTACACTAAGTGGCCTGACCAGTCATATTTTTACGTTTATTGTCACTTTTTGTTGAAATGGATTCATTTCTCTTCAGATGAGTTATCACTCCTCCCTGGAATCTGTGTGTCATGTTGCTGGTAAACTGCTATTTTGTTTTATACTTAAGAGTGAACCTGCACCTGCAGTATAAATCAGTTCCATTTATTTGTTTATTTGACTGTAAAAATTCACTTTTCTCTTACATTCAAATATTTGACTGGTTTTGTAAGCTAGGTTGGTGAAATTTCCTAACGCTCTGATATCCAGAAGGAGGCCTTACTATGCACACATACGCACACACATGCACATATAACTGGGCTTATGTATTATTTCAGCAACGACTGAATATGGGCCATCAGTGGGACACTTTTATGTTGGAGCTTAAGACTAGATGTTCAGCAACTGTACCATTTCTTTTTTTTTGGGGGGGGGAGGTTATTAGGGATTGAATCCAGGGCCTCATGCATTCTTTACAAGCACTCCAGCACTGAGTTGCACCCCCAGACCATTTTATACTATTTATTCTGAGGCAGGGTGTTGCTAAAGTATGTATGCTACCTCTGGTCTCAAATTTGTGATCCTCCTGCCTCTGCTTCCCAAGTGGCTGGGATTACAGATGTGTGCCACTGCATTCTGCTTTACTCTAGGCACTTCTGCCTTGCCTTACCTGGGACCACAACACTGCTACTATGAAATGGTAGCTATATCTTGGTTTTTCAAAAAATTGTTATTTAATTAGCATGCAGTATAATGAGTTTCATTATGGGATTTTCATACAGTTGTATCATGTACTTTGCACTTGTTCTCTCCCTCATTATCCTCTCATACATCTTAGTTTTAAATAAAGAGTAACTATTAGAGTGCACAGGAAAAATCATTAAAATGAGTGTTAAATATTAGCTGATATTAGTAACAGTTTTGTAATAACTGCATAACTTGAAGGATCAGATTCAGTTTTTTTATGGGAGTTCATATCCCAGATCAAACGAGTAAGTGATTTTATTTTTAAATTGAGACAAGGTCTTGCTATGTTGTCTAGGCTGCCTCAAACTCCTGGGCTCAGGTGTTCCACCTGCCTCAGCCTTCAGTGTAGCTGGGACTACCAGAGTATACCACCATGCCTAGTTGTGAATCTTACTCTAATTCACATTTGACAGATATACTTAGATAAATGAAGTTCAAAATTTAGAACTCTTGAGTTCTCAAGAGCAAGATCCAAATTTTAATATACTACCAATTGCATTTCTAGTTTTTGAAGATGATAAAAAGGGATGATTTTCATGAAATACACAAAGTTTTTAAGAAATAATTACAAGAAAATAGAAGTCCAGGGGGTAAATGATTACATTTTT
Source organism: Pedetes capensis (assembly GCA_007922755.1). Classification (NCBI taxonomy): domain Eukaryota; kingdom Metazoa; phylum Chordata; class Mammalia; order Rodentia; family Pedetidae; genus Pedetes; species Pedetes capensis. Next base: position 34,653 of record VMDO01015220.1, on the reverse strand, counting down.
CCTTCCTATAAAGAGAGGGATGTGATTATTCTGCTGCATTTTGTCTTGCTGGAGGAAAAACACCTCACTATGTTCCTCTTGCACTGTCTCTTAGAAAGATGAGTTGATTTTGAGAGGGTTGTGATTAAAACTGAAGGTTATTCATCTTGGTGACATAGAACATTTGAGGAAGAAACAGTTTACTAATTATTAAAAAATATAGCCAGTTAGAGAAAATGTTTCTTTGTCTTTCTGACCCTGCCATTGAAATAGAACAATTAGTTTATCACCCACTAGCTGCATGAATTCAATGGAAAAGAACTTCAGGTTTTCTCTTTCCTAAGCCCTTGCTGAGTTTTTCTGGCACTACATAAAAGTGGGTCATTTGTACCGAAAGTACTTTACCAATGCTTCATTAATCTTAGCAATGGTGTTCTTCCTTTCCCTATAATAAGCAAGATAAGGAATTATGATGGGGGAAGAACTGTTGCATTTTAAAATGGATGTATTCATGTGTAATAGGAGAAGGTTGTTCAATATTTTGTAGTTTGGCATATTTGATAATGAATATGTGATTGAAGTACAAATGATTGGCATATTTTGAATACACAATAACTATTGTGCCATATTTTATATGATTCATTAGAAGTGTATCATACCTTCCGTATTAAAAGGAATGTTTGAAGAATTTGTAGAAAAATAAATAAAAATAAATAAGATTGTGTGGGCCTTTGGACATATACCACGAAAGTCTTCATTCGAGAAATAAATGGTTTGTCAGGTCAAAATAATGTGAAAAAAGAGATGAATCAAGGACAAACAATGTTTTTCTTTGGGGATTTTATTTTAATTTATGAAAGTTCTATCAGTTGGCTTCTTCACAGTGATTAAAAGGGAAAATAAGCTAAGACTTGAGAGCTTCTCCACTGTTGCATGTTAAAACAAATCTTTTGAAGACCTTGATTATAGTCTCTATAATGTGTTTTGCATTTCTTAAAATACTCTGCTTAATAAATTGTTCTCCATCTGAAAAGAGAGACAATGCCAGAAGGGCAAGTTTGCATCAACCTTCTCTCTTGGTCTTCTCTGTTATTGGCAGGTTTCAAAGGTTAAACTAGCTACAGATGAAATGTAATCATTAGTGACTTTGTGCTTTTCCAGATCCCTCTAGAAACTGCAATAGCCAACTTTGTTCGTTTGTGAAGAAAGCGAGAATTTACTCCCTGAGCAGTTTGGAGTGGGAAGCAGCCGCTGTCTCTTTCCTTCTTACTGAACAAACAAACTAAATGAGAAGATAAGCTTTACCTCTTCACATGTGGTACAAAGCTTCTCCTTTTGTTGAAAGTCCCCCTGCTCCCTTTGCTGTGCCTGCTTGTGCAAATCAGGTGCCCCCCTTCTTTCTGTAAGATGACTTTTGTAATTGCAATAAGGAAAGAACCTGACTGCTTTACCAGTGGTCCAACAGCATTATTATATGTTGTTGTTGTTGTTGTTAGGTGCCGTCGAGTCAGTATCCGACTCATAGCGACCCTCTGTACAACAGGGGAAACACTATTGTCAGTGCTTCTCTGCTTTTCATAGGGTTTTCAATGGCAGATTGACTTTTGGGAGAGGGTTGCCAGGTCCTTCTCCCAAGCCTACAGCTTCTGGTGTTCCCAGGCGGTCTCCCATCCAAGTACTAACCAGGCCCGATCCTGCTTAGCTTCCGAGATCTGATGGGATCAGATTCCACAGGGCTACAGCTGCAGTCCCATTGTTATATAGGAACAAGAAAAATGAAGCCCTTGGCATCTGAGAACAACATCAGATGACATTCAACCCAGCCTCCCACATATGTGTTATTAGTAAAGCAACAAGGCCTTATAATAATAATGCAGTGAGAAAACTCAAATAAGCAAACAAATTCATTTGGGTCCCCCTTACATCAAGTGAGATTATACTTATTCCTGTGTGTGCACTCTACTTAATGTGACCAGGTTTTCAATTTTTGCAGTAGTTAATTTCCCTTTATGACATACACTGACTTTTGCAACCCAGATGTCACAGGCAGCAATACCATGATTTCTGATGTGCATTGGCATTCACTAAACACCAGATAGTGCTATTAGTCAACATTTATCTTTGAAGACTCCCCAAATATCTTTCTACCCTCACATTCACCCATCTGTGTTTCTGGACCTCTTTATCAGAACCACCCTCCCTCCCAGTATCCTTTCTCTAGTAAAATACTTCAGTAATTGGTATTTGGTAATATTGTGACTTTTCTGTTTACTTTCTCCATGAATAGTGATGTCAAGTATCACTTAAAGGCTCCTCTACTTCACAATTCCACAGACTTAATGTTTCTCATTACATTGTTGAACATTCTGCAATGTTCTTTAAGAACATTGTTGTTTCCCTTCCTTAGTGTAAAGCAAGATCCAATTATTCCTGAAAACTTGGTTAGAAGGAATTTTATGGGAGAAAAGTGGAATTATAAAGATTAATTGTTGTTATTAGGTGTTATCAAGTCGTATCTAACTCATAGCAACCCTATGTACAACAGAATGACAATGGCTGATTGTTTTCAGGACTGGGCTGCTAGGTCCTCCTCCCATTTATGTGATGCTGGGGATTGAATCCAGGCCCTCAGAGACTGCAGAGCAGCACTCTAGCAACTGAACTAAACTCCATAGCACAGAGCCTAGAGGACATTTTTCTCCTTTGGGTCCAAAGCATCTTCCAGTAATTTCATGAGGACAGTATTTCTCATGAAGCTGTTGTAGTTTTTTTGTTGTTGTTGTTTGTTTCTAGCTTTCTGAACGGTTGTTTTAGGATTAATAGTTGAAGATCTTATTTATAAGCAATATGTAATTGTTTGTAATGTAATTGTTCCCTGCTGGGGCTAGCCTGAAAAGGAAAGGTACAGGTCAAATGCCACAAACTTTCAAGAAGTGGCAGCAGATGGACATGAAGCTCTTCCCAAGACCAGGTTGCTGTTGTCATGGCACAATGACCTTTCACGACTCTCCTGTGCTCCTAGGACCACCTCTGAGAAATTCTAAGCACCCTGTGAACAGAGCCAAGGGATGGCAAGGGGCTTAGCAGGCACGATAATCCATTTGTTTCTATTTTCCAAAAGAGGAATTGAAGTACAAAGCAGCTGACTATCCAGTCCTAAAGTCAGACAGTGAGGGTTGTTTTTATTTTATTTTTTCTTTTTCTCCTTTGTTTTAAATGTATTTGGCTAATTCTTAGAAATAAGCATGCCATTTAATAATCACAGTTTTGATCTCTTTTCTTATATTTTTAATCCAAATAAGTGGTTTTTACTGGGCATTGGTATATGCCTATAGTCCTAGCACTTGGGAGGCTGAGGTAGGAGGATTGCAAGTTGAAGGCCAGCCTGGGCTACCTAGTGAGTCCCTGTATCAAGAAACCAACCAAAAAAAAGCAAACACCAAATAGGTGATTTTTCAAACTCCTGGTTCACAGAATCATGTGAAGTTCAGTTAATGTTGCCTATTTTCTAAATCTAACTACTCTTGCTGGGCTACTCAAAATGCAGATTCCTGAGTCCTTCCCCAGACTCACTGACTAATAAGTTTGTGGGAGAGAAGATGAGGTGTCCACATAAAAAAATATTCTTCTTGATACCAGGTATAGTGGTTATGCTTGTAATTCCAGCAATTCAGGAGGCTGAGCCAGGAGGATCATGACTTTGAGGCCAGAGACAGCTTGCATAACTTAGCAAAACCTTGTTTCAAAATATTAATTAATTAATTAATTAATTTTAAAAATTGGCTGGGGTACAGCCCAATGGTAGAGCACTTGCAAAGTATGTGGTACAAGGTCCTGGGGTCAATCCCCAAGTAATGTTAAAAAAAAAAAAAAAGAAACAACAACAACAAAAAACCCTCCTGTGGGTTTATGTGGTCCTTAAACTTGGATTTGTGAGAAATACTGATTAAACTGACTGAATTTAAAGAGTTTCTACCTGACCACATTGATCTGATCAAGGAAAATCCATAGTAATTCCATTCAGATTTTTATTTTATTTTATTTTATTTTTGTTTTATTCAGGTCAGATATATCCATGCTGTACAGTTGCCACAACAAATGAGAGTACACACACTATTCTTTCCAGCTATGGCTCCAGCACTTCCCACCACCACCACCATCAGACTAGCAGAATGACTTTTGGAGCTCATAGGGCTGACCCACTCCACCTCACTTGCCTGTTGCTTATCTTCATCTATAGCTAGGATCACTCGTTTCTCCATGCTGTTTTTTCCTAGGATTTCCCAGCATTTCTTCACTTTTTACTAAAAATAAAACAAAACAAAACATTATTTTTTCTTCCATCTCATGCCATCAGCCCACATACCTCAATTCCTTTAGGAGGTTTCTTACATATTGCTTTTTCTCAGCAAAGACTTTAACAGGGTAGTTAACAAAATGAAAAGTTATAAGGGAAAGTAAAAATACTGTCTATGGATGGAAATTTGTCATTTAAGGTTTGTTGTTGTTGTTGTTGTTGTTGTTGTCATTATTTTGTTTTTGGTGGTAGGGATTGAACCCAGGACTTCATGTATACATAGCATGCACCTAGGTTAAGTTTTCAATTTATCTTATTAAAAAATTTGGGTGCTGGAGGTATAAGTCAATGCTAGCCCTAGGTTCTATCTCTGACATAAGAAAGAAGAAAAGACAAGGAAGGAAGGAGGGAAGGAAGGAAGGAGGGAAGTGAAGGGAAGAGAAGGCAAGGGAAGGGAAGGAGAAAGAAAAAGAAAGAAAGGAAAAAAGAAAATTTGAAGTTTGAAAAGAGGCAAATAAATAAGTCAGAATTTATTTAATTGTGTAGTTGTATAGAATCATATAAGGGAGAGTGGGTAGGGATTTTTTTTATTCTGCCCTCTCTACTAGACTAGACATAACTTAATTTATTTTTCACATCTAAACCAATTCTTTTGGTCTCACAATGTGAACTCGGAAGTCTGTAAGTAGGGCTTTTCAAGATTTACATAAGTAAACACATGTTTATCCAACCTAACATTCGTTAGTTCTTTCTTGATTTTTAATTAACACTTTTGATTACAGTTTGGCCTATAGCACACATTCTTTTCTGTGATTTCTTTTCTGTGACTTAGCTTAAAGAGCACAAGGTACAGAGTTTAAGGTATGTGGATTTAAACTTCAGCCCTAACTTTCTTGAACACGTCACTCAGCCTTTGGTGTCTGTTTTCTCATAATGAATGCAAGGCTATCTATCTCAGAATATTATTGTATGGGTTAAATGAAGAAAAGTATATTAAAGCTTCCAATGCAGTCTGAGGTGTTGTGTAGAAATTTTTGGTTATTTTTGACGCTGGTTGCATCCACTGACAATTAGGAAACATGTCAACCTTAGACTAATATTTGGTAAGTGTATTTTTTCCATAAGTTTTTCTTTGACCAGCCTAAAATAATCATGTTCTTATAAAGATCGAGAACCCAAGACATTATAGTTGTTTTCACTTTCATTTACTTTGACTTTTACAGTGGATACTTTGTTGACCAGCTGCAAGTGGATCTTACCTCTCTAGCAGTTACCCTATTAAGTGGTATGGATTTGTTTGTATCTCTTTTTTTACTTCCTATATTTGTTTCTAGGGCCCCTCCCCATTCAAGCCATGCTGCTCACCCCAACTCACAGGACTTGACAATGTGGGAAGATAATTGTGTCCCCATTTCCATGGTCCCTCACATAGCAACACAATAGGGTAAACATCAGTTGTAGAGTCAGAGCACATGCATTTTAGTATGACCTTGGCTACCTGTGAGTGTGGTTATCTGTAAAGAGGTAACATGCACAAAAGAACTCTAGAAGGTATAAAAGCTTCCTTCCTAAGGAACGGTATTAACATTTATTGCACACCTGACATATATAGGTACTTCACACCCATTATCTCCTCTACTCTAACCCTGTGAGGTAGGGGGTATTATTCCCATTTCACAGATCACTAGCCTTGAGCCTGATGATTATAAAGGGAGTGGAGCATGACTGACCACACTGCCTGTCTTACTACTTTTGAAGCAGCAGAGGTCAGACCACCCTTGGTGCTGCCCCTTAGCTAGCACCAAGAATGAGAGGGAAAGAGTGGGTGAGAAAATGGGAAGAGACACTGCTTATTGCAGTCAGCAAATGAAGAGCTATCTGAGAAAATACACTAGTCACTGATTTGATGGGTGAGGTCTCTGCGCCTCATTTGTGTGACAGAACTGAAAAGACCAGAGTAGCCACCACTCTGGCCAAAGGTCTCTTGGTTTGAGAGTTTGTGGCAGGGGGTTGTGCCCCTCATCTGCAGCCAACTTGAAATGAGGTCCAGCCACAAATCCCTTTTTCTCTGTGCTTCTCTTTCTGTCAAATGTTAGGCAGATTGACTTCTTACAGTTTTTAAACCTAAAAGGGCAATGGAGCCAAGAAGCTTCCTGGAATTGAGTCTCAGTGCACTTTCCCTGTGTTTTCCCACTTGAATACAAATGGAGTCAAAGTTTTCTCCTGGCCTGAAATCTCAAGGTGGTACCAGCCTATTAGGTATGAACTGTTCCTACTGCATAAGATGAACATGGTAGGGTTGGACAAAACAATGGGATTGCCTTTTCCAGGAAAGTGGTTGCTGAGCTACTTTGTTCTTGGTAAGGGGTAATTATTACAACCAAACAAAACCGAGGAGGTATGATGAGAAATTAATTTTCTGAAAATAAAAATTACAAGGAAAGGTTCTCATTATTACTATACCTTGATTTTGATGTAGGCTTTTTTGGACTATTTAAGTTATCAGAACCACTTTTCCTGTGTGCTTATGGGGTCTCTCAATACATTTGTAAAATTTCAGGCTGATTCATGGTCCATGCATCTGAAAATGCTGAGTGGGAGGCCACTTGATCTAATATTATGCATCTTCTAATCACTTATAGTTGAAGAGACTTGAGGTTTTCTAGTTTGTATTTAAAGTAGCACTCTTGAGCAGAGGGTAAAATTGAAATGATATGTAGGACTCATTTTAAAGTCATTACAGACTTTTAAAATGTTAGGAAGATTGAGAGAAAGGACAGTGTGTCTGTTTTGGTCATGAACACAGTACATTCAAGAACCATCCTTAGACTTTTGTTCTTCTAGGCTTCACTGTCTCAAACACAACTTAGATGGAATTTTTCTTTTTAATAATTACACTTAAACACCCAATTATCTAATGAAGACAATTTCTTAATGTGTCAAAATGAGTTCTTTGTATCTTATTTGAATCTTTTGTTGCTTTAGACTAATCTGTTTTCAGGTTCTCAAATCCAGGCATTTTACAAAGCAGACTCTAGCAATGGCATTCATTTGGAATGCTGCCTTTTGTTTACTAGCTTTACCAGGCCTTCACTGCTTCCTTTGGTCATCTGGTGTCTTCACTAATGTGATTTGTACTCCTTGGCTCTGCAGGTAGCCATGAGCCTTTATAAGTGGGATTTACAATGGGCCTCACCACCCTGCCACTGCTAATGAAGGGAGCCACAGGGATTTTGTTTTGTTTTTTTCATCTGTCTTCCAAAAGAATGGAGGAAAATTGTGTTCTGGATTTGCTAATTATCCTAGTTTTCTATTTACTTTAATTTTAACAGTTGGTTTACTAACTGTGGTGCAAAAATACAAATATTTTTCTTTAGAGGCGAAAATATTTCATCTGCCAGCCCTTCATGCTAATCATGGGAATTGTTTATTATTGAACCTGAAAAGAACAAAGTGAAGTCTCTGTTTAAACACCAATTGGCCTTTCACTTTCATCTGTTTTTGTCTTTCAGGAGATTTTTAAGCAATTTGGTTGTTTAAAAAAGACTGGGAGTCTTGGATTCTGGTACCAGCCTTGCTAAGTCATTGACACCTCTTTGGGTTTCTCATCTGAAAAACAGGAGTGTGTTAACACAGTGCATAAGACATCCACAGTGTTGTTTCAAATTCTTGTGCTTTCTTTTCTTTTTAACCACTAAAATGAACTAAGGTGCCCCTTCATTGGATTTTGGGGTAAACCTACCATAAACAAACAAACTTGTATCTGATAAAACACTTTAACCATCAGTAAAAGCAGTAACTAAATATAAAATGTATCTTCATAGTAATGTGCTTTGTAGATTAGAACCCAATTTTATGGAGAGAAAAATTTTCCCATTTCCAGTAGGAAAGCACAGAACTCATGTTTTCATTGTAGGTCATAAAGCAATGTTTTTGGGTGTGATTTAAAGGTCTTCTAAGGATCATAGAATCTTTGGATTTCAGAAAAAAAGAGATGCCAGCAATCATTGGCTTCAATCCCTTAAATTTTACTAGTGAAGATTTGGGAGGCCCAGAAACACTGAGTAGTTTATCCATGATCACAGAATGTACAGAGCTGCTGGTAGAGCCCAAATCCAAATGCAAAATAGGTGCATGCCAGGGTGGTATGTCCTACCTACCTCTGAATGAAAAATAGAGGATGAAAGGTTCAGAAGAGGAACTATTAATTCCAAACCTGAAAACTGAAAAATTATTGCTTGGTAGTATTAGACGGTTGGCAAGTCTCTGCACTGAGGCTGTCAGATTAAAGTCAACCCAATCTCACAAATGCTTAATGAGAATACACTGTGTGTGAGACACTGTGCTGAGTGATGCTTCTGCAAAGGTGGTTAAGCCACAGCTCCTCCCTTCAGCAAGTTTATAGTCTAATCTAGAGATGAAACAAGTATATACTTATTACTGTGTGAATGGCTGAGAATAAAAACAATAAAAACACAAGCTGCAGATTTCCATGTTCAAAGAGAAGATGGACATAAATAGAACCTTAAAGGATGAGTGGTTAATAGCAGGCCAGAGGTAAATTCAAGGTGCTCAGGGAACTCACAGGCAATGTCTTAAATCAGACTGGGAGAAAAGAAAGGAACTAGTAAGATAAAATTTGGGCAAATGTTCCTATTCTTGAGTTGGTGATTGCTGTTGGAGAAAATATCTCATCCTTGCAGAATGATGTCACTATAAATTTGGAGTTAGGGTACCCCCAACCTTAAATACTGCTTAGTTATATCATAGGGCTTGGCTAAGAGCTTCTTTTTCTCTAATCACTTGCTCCAAATCTATTCCGCTCAAGCCTGTATCCAACCAACTCTTTCTCAGCAGGCTGCTTTTCTCACTTCTAGGAGCTCCTGAAGAGTCCCAGTAATTGCCTTGACTTTACCTGTGTCCTAAGTACTAGTGATGCAAAGTGCTTTATCTCCAACCCTGGCTTCCCCCTCACATTTGAGGTTCATTTATCAAATTACTACTGGTTGTCTCCATTTGGATGTAACATAGGCATCTCAAAACCAGTATGTTTAAGAACTGCATGCTTTACTTATCATCCAAAATCTCACTTTCTCCCCCAGAGTGCCCTTAATCAGAGAAGGTACTATCATCTACCCCAATTTGGATGTAAGGAAAACTATCCTAGCTAGAACATGCCAAATGCAGAAAGTGTGTCCAGTTAGCAGGCTGTAATACCCTAAGCCCATGTACTCTTTGCCATAGATTTTTAACACATTAGATATAATTTCATGAAAGATAGCATAGTCAAGTAACAAGGCTTTGAAGGAAGATGGATTTGTTTTCAATTCCTGGCACCACCATTTATCAGGGAGCTGTGTAACCTTGAGCAAATTATTAAACTTTTTAAGAGTGTGTTATCTGATCTGAAAAATAGAGACAATAGGGGTGGGGGTGCAACTCAGCGGTAGAGCACTTGCCTAGAATGCACAAGGACTTGGACTCAGTCCCCAGTACTAAAAAGGAAACACACACACACGGGGGGGGGGGGAAATAATAGTACCTGTGTTATAAGGTGTCCTGGAGATTAAATGAGATATCACGCAGAGCATTGGTCATTGGTATCCTTAAGTATAAGGGCAGAGATCATTTCCAATTTGTTCACCTTTATATTTGCAGAACTCAATACAAAAAAGGTAGTCAGTAAATATTTGTTGAATAAGTGATTAAGGTAATGATGTGCCTGATTTAAACTAGTAACCATGTTGTTGTTGTCGTTATTGTTGTTATTGTTGTTTTTGTTAGGTGCCTCGAGTAGGTATCAGATTCATAGCGACCCTACATATAACAGATGAAACACTATTGTCAGTGCTTCTCTACTGCTCGTAGGGTTTTCAATGGCAGATTGATTTTTGGGAGTGGGTTGCCGGTCCGTCTCCCAAGCCTACAGTAATCTGGTGTTCCCAGGCGGTCTCCCATCTAAGTACTAGCCAGGCCTGACCCTGCTTAGCTTCTGAGGTCTGACACGATGGGATGCCACAGGGCTATGGCTGCAGGCTTAGTAACCATGGGGTGGAGTAAAACAGCATAAGGTAGATAACTAACCAGCTTCTTCACTTCCCCATGTCATCAGTCCTAATAATTCCTACTGATTTAATTCATTAATATTTCTCAGGTATACCCCATGTTCTGAATCCCTACCATAACTTCACCCATTTTGGACATCACAATCTCTGACCAGGACTACTCTACAGTCGGAATTTCTAAACATCCTATCTGCACCCTGTCTGCCTTGTCATGAACACCTTCTAAACTGCCACTAGAGGAATCTAGTTAAAACTGAAATGGGAACATGTGATTATTTTGCTTAATGCTGTTTTGCAGCTACTGGATCCAACTTCCACTCCTAAGACCTGGGCATACATTTCCATATTCCACCACGTCCACTCTTACACTTGGGAATCTAGTAATACCACATTGACTTTTTCTGATCCTTGAGACATTCATGTCTTCATGCTTTTGAGAGATTCTAGCTTATTCTTCTAAGACCCTTCCCTCTGTATTAATTGCATTTGTCTACAAATGACAGGAAATACAAAATAAGTTAGGAGTTTCTTTCTTTCCCTCATGAAGTTAGGAAGCAACAGTCTAAGGCCAATAAAGCATCTGTGCTCTCTTCAGGGCTTGCGCCTGGTGGTTCTGCCATAATGTGCAGCTTCTCTCTTGTTCCACTCTCTTCTTTAACCCCTATAGGACCTTTTGTTTTATTTTTTGTTGTTGTTTTCATTTCTTTGTTATTTGAGACAAGGTGTCCCTATGTAGTCCATGCTGGCCTGAAACTCTTGATAGTCCTGCCTCAGCTTCCCAAGAGCTAGGATCACAGTTGTGTGCCACCACACCCAGGTCCCCCTCTAAGATCTTATTCTATGAATTCTCTCTTCTGTATCATTCTCTCTCTCTCTTTTCTTTGAGGGAAGAGCCTCATCCTGGAAGCATCTCTCCTTCAAATTATTCCTCCTGGCCATCTTACCTTTCCTACAAGCACCAACCTATTTCTATCCTAGTTTACCACACTTGCTTCTTGAAAGAGTAATCATATGCCATGGCACATTTCATTGCTGATTTTGTTTGATTTATCTTACCTGTCAGGCTGGGATTCAGCTCAGTTGGTAGAGTGCTACTCTGCAGAGTCTGAGATCCCAGGTTCGATTCCCAGCACTGCAAACACAGGAGAATGACATGGCAATCCACTCCTGAAGCCATTTGGAAACAATCAGCCATTGAAAACCCTATGAGGGTCGCTATGAGTTGGACATGACTCAACGGCACCTAACAACAACAACATCTTACCTGTCAAAACTGTCTACCACCGTATATTAATCCAGACTCTCTTGTCCTTGGCCTTCACAATACCATTTGCCCTTGGGCTTCCTTCCTACTTCTCTTACTGCTCATTCTCCATCTGCTTTCCTCCTCCCTTGCTTAACTCTCAAATAACAGTGTTTTGGGGGCTGTGAGTGTGGCCCAGTGGTGGATCATTTGCTATACTACAATAAATAAATGAATAATAAATAACAGTCTTTCTCATGGTTTGCTGCTTGACCTTGTCTTACTCCACATACTTACTTTTCTGAGGGAATTGCTCAATAATGTTGGCAGTACCAGTGTCAACTGTCACTGTGGCTGCTAACTCCAGGGACTGTGTAGTAACCATTCCTGAGCTCAAGTCCTGAATTTCTGCCTGCCTGTCAAAAGGGTTCTCTCTTCCCTCCATCCTTGACTATGTGTAAGCCCCATCACTTCTTCCTCAACTCTTGCAGAAATTTTTAATCTGATCTCTAATCCAAATTTCATACTGCCACCAAAGTTATCTTCTATTTTTAAAAAAATCTGATTATGTTAATTGCACTTTTGAAACTTCCATTGGCTTTCACCTACTTATAATATTAAATTCATATTCCTAATTTGGCTTAAAAGGTCCTTTTGAGATCAGCTCCTACCTACTTTTTAAATTTTTGTCTCTTGCCACTCAATAACCCCACTAAAAATTGACCCAACATGCCGCCAACAGCTTTCAGTGTTTTCTAAAATATACTGTACTTTTGACAGTCTGTCCTGTTGGCTAATGTTGTTTCTAGGGGCCATCAAGTTGAGTCTGACTCATAGTGACCCTATGAACAGCAGAACAAAACACTTCCCGATTCTGTGCCAGGCACACCATCTTTTTTAAGTTTAAACCAATTATGGCAGAAACTGTGTCAATCCATCTACTTGGGGATCTTCCTTTTTTTGGTTGACCTGCTACTGTCCCAAACATGATGTCCTTCTCCAGGGATTGGTCCCTCCTGACATGCCCAAAATGTGTAAGATGCAGTTTAGCCATCCTTACTTCCAAGGAGCACTCTAGTTGTACTTGTTCTAGTACACATCTATTGGTTCTTTTGGCAATCCATGGTATAGTCAATATTCATCTCTGGCACCATAATTCAAAATCATCAATTCTTCTCCTGTCTGTCTTATTCAATGTCCAGCCTTCACAACCATATGACTCAACTAAAAATACCATGGCATGAGTCAGGCGCACATTTGTCTTCAATGTGACATCTTTACTTTTCAACACTTTAAAGAAATCTTTTGCAACAACTTTTCCCAATGCAATGTGTCTTTTGATTTCTTGACTGTTGCTTCCATGGGTGTTGATTATATAACCAAGTAAAACATAATCTTGGACAACCTCAATCTTTTCTCCATTCATTGTGAAGTTGTGTACTGTCCCAGTTGTAAGGATTTTTGTTTTGTTGATGTTAATGAGGCACAATCCATACTGAAGGCTGTGTTCTTTGATTTTCATCAGTAAATGTTTTAAGTCCTCTTCATTTTCAGTAAACAAAGTTATGTCATCTGCATAATGCAGTTTGCTAATGAGTCTTCCCCCAATCATGATGCCATGTTCTTTTCATAAAGTCCAGCTTCTCAGATTATTTGCTCTGCATAGAGGTTGAAGAGATATGATGAAAGGCTATAGCTCTGACACACATCTTTCTTGACTTTAAATCAGTCAGTGTTTCCTTGTTCTATTCAAATGACTGCCTCCTGGTCCATGTACAGATTCCTCATGGGTACAATTAAGTGCTCTGGTATTCCCATTCTTCCCAATATTATCCATAATCTGTTATGATCCACATAGTCAAATGTCTTTGCATAGTCAATAAAACATAAATAGATATCTTTCTAGTATTCTCTGCTTTCTGCCAATATCCATCTGACATCAGCAGTGATGTCCCTGGTTCCATGCCCTGTTCTGAATTTGGCTTGATTTTCCAGAGCAATTCCCTGTCTATATATTGTTCTAGTCAGTTTTGAATGATCATCAGCAAAATTTTCCTTGCATGTGATATTATTGGTATCATTTGATAATTTTCACATTATATTGGATCCCTTTTCTTGGGAATAGGCCCAAGTATGGATCTCTTCCAGTCAGTTGTCCAGGTAGCTATTTTCCAAATCTCTTGGCATAAACATGTTAGCACCTCCCATGCTGCATCTGTTTGTTGAAACATCTCTATTGGTATTTCATAAATTCCTGGAGCACTGTGATTCACCAATTCCTTTAAGGCAGCTTCAACTTTACTGTTTGGTACCTTTAGTTCCTGATCATATATAATCTCTTGAAATGGTTGGTCATCCACCAGTTCTTTTTGGTATAAAGACTCCGTATATTCCTTCCATCTTCTTTTGATATTTCCTGCATTGTTTAATATTCTCCCTGCAGAATCCTTCACTATTGCCACTCGAGGTTTGAATTTTTTCTTCATTTTTTTTTTCCGGTGCTGGGGGTTGAACCCAGGGCCTCACGCTTACATGCTTTGCAAGTGCTGGACCACTGAGCTGCACACCCAGCCCATTTTTTTTTTTTTTTACTTTCTTGAGACAAGATCTTACTAAATTATGAAGACTGCCTCTGGTCTTGAACTTGCAATCCTCCTGCCTCTGCCTCCCAAGTCATTGGGATTACAGGCCTGTGCCACCATGCCTGGCTTTCTTCAATTTCTTCATCTTGAGAGAAAGAGAGGGTGTTCTTCCCTTTTGGTTTTCTATCTCCAGCTCTTTGCACATGTCATTAAAATATTTGATTTTGTCTTCTTGAGCTGCCTTTTGAAATCTTCTGTTTAATTCCTTAACTTCATGTCTTCCTTTTACTTTAGCTGCTCAACATTCAAGAGCAAGTTTCAAAGTCACTTTTGACATGTAATTTGATCTCTTCTTTTTTTCCTATCTGTTTGATAACCTTTTGCTTTCCTCATGAATGGTGTGTTTGATGTCATGCTACAACTCTTCTGGTCTTCGATCATTCGTGTCTAACACATCAAACCTGTTCTTGAGGTAGTCTGTGAACTCAGGTGGGATATACTCAAGGTCATACCTTGGCTCTCATATACTTGTTCTAATTTTCTTCAGTTTCAGTTTGAACCTGCATATGAGCAGTTGATGATCTGATCCATTATCAGCACTTGGACTTGTTCTGACTTCTGATATTGAGGTTTTCCATTGTCTCTTTCCAAAAATGCAGTCAATTTTGTTCCTGTATGTTCCATCTGGTGAGTTCCATGCATAAACTGCATATACTTACCGTTCATATTAGCAAAAAAAAATGTATTTGCCATGAAAAAGTTTGGGTCTGACAAAATTCTGTAATGCAATCTCCAGCATCGTTTCTGTTACCAAGGCCATATTTTCCAGCTACTGAACCTTTTTCTGTGCTTCCAACTTTTTGCATTCCAGTCACCAATAATTATCAGTGCATCTTGATTGCATATTCAATCTATTGTGGATTGTAGAAGTAGGTAAAAATCTTCCCTATCTTCATTTGTGGCCTCAGTGGTAGCCCAGTTGTCTTTTGAGTGCCTTACAACCTGGGGGGCTTTTTCTGGCACTATATCTGACAGTGTTTCTCTGCTATTCATAGAGTTTTCAATGGCTGATTGTTTCAGGAATGGGATTCCAGGTCCTTCTCCCTATTTTGTCTTAGTCTGGAAGCTCAGCTGAAACATGTCCACCATGGGTGACCATGCTGGTATCTGTAATAGTGCAGCATAGCTTCTAGCACCACAGCAACACACAAGCCCCCACAGTTTGGCAAACTGAGACACATGGAAGGTTGATTAATGAGGTTCTCCTAATTCTGTTTGACAAATTCCTACTCTTTCCTTTAAAGCCACCCAAAATGTCACCTCTTTTCTGATGTTATCTCCATTTCTCCAGACTTGCTACATTCTCTGAGCTTTTGTAGTACTTTGTTTTTACTTCTGGTGAATACTTATTCATTTACAGATCTGCCTTCACCTTTAGATTGGGATGTCTTTGAGATTAGGGAAGGCCTTTATTATCATTCCTAGTGAAGTTCACAGCTGTTTCTGGTGAATAAAATCAAGAAACCATAGAAACAGAATGGCTTTTACTCTAATAAAGGTTTTTTAGGACATGTTAATTTTTACATGTTAACATTGAGATTCAAGAGATAGCAGGACAAGAAGATGATATGTTTAGACTTTTCTAATTTGGGAACAGCAACTCATAAATTATTTTATAGCCAATGAGGTAGATGTAATAGTCACCAACAAAGACAATAAGAAAAAACTTATTGGATCCTATGTTTTTCAGAAGTGGACAAAACAAACGTCAGATATGTATAGGAAGTGAAGAAAGGGTTGGTTGTGGGAATTGCAGTCTCTCACTGGCTACATGAGACTCGTCCCTTCTTGGCTGTTTGGAGGTAGGAGAGACAGAATTTGGGGTTCTTCCCCTTTTATAATAGCAAGACATAATGAATCTAGTAGTAATACGTGTTTTGTTTACCTCACAAAATAATAAACTGACAAAGTTAAAGAATTTATTTTTAATGGAAGATTAACGTCTTTGAGAATTCTGTTTTTGTTTTTCTTCTTGTCTCTTTCCCCGTCTATTCTACTCCTTGGATTTGTTAGGGCCTCTAGGAAATGTCTCGCTGCTTTACATAGATTATCTATGTAAATTCCTTGAGTAAAGTAAATTATGTGTTTCTATGCTCCTGCTTAACGTTTTACAAATTGTAGATTCCATGATATACAAATTAAAACTGGTTTTGGGGATTTGGTTCAGTGCCAGAGCGCTTGCCTAGCATGCACAAGACCTTATGTTTGATCCCCAGCTCTGCTAAATAAATAAAGCTTAACACTGCATAGAAAAATAACAATAAACATCATCAGTAAAAAATCAAAACTTCTGGCAAACTTGGAGAAAATGTTGGAACTCATACCCAGAGGACAGAATTTCGTATTATAAAGGACAGGGATGGGATTTAGCTTAGTTGGCGGAGTGTTGTGTTGCACTTTCTGAGGACCCAGGTTTGATCCCCAGCACTGCAAAAATGGGATAAGGACATAGCAATCTATTCCTGAAGCAATACAGAAACAACCAGCCACTGAAAACCCAATGAGGGTCACTATGTCTGACCCGACTCGACAACACCTAACAACAACAACAACATAAGCTGGGCACCATGGCTCACCTATCTATTTGGGAGACTGAAGCAAGAGGATCATAGGTTTGAGGCCAGAGGCAGCCTGTGAAACTTAGCAAAACCCTGTCTCAAAATAATAAATTTAAAAAGGATAAAGGGTGGCTGGAGGTACAGCTCAATGGTAGAGCACTTGTCTAGCATGCACAGGACCCTGAGTTTAACCCCCAGTAGCAAACACACACATGCACACATGTGCACACACACATGTACATGCACACATGCATGTGCACACACACACAAAATTAATGACAACTGGAAATTTCAAATTAAAAAAGAATCAAAGGCTTTTACACATTTAGAAGGATAGTCAATCTCACAAAAGACAACTCCAAATTAAAACTACATTGAGATATTAATTTCCATTTGTCAGATAATATTTTACATTGATGAAGGTTTGGGCCTAATAAATTGTTAATGCAAGTGTAAATTGTTTCAGCTCTTATAAACGGCCATTTGGTAATATTTATCAAAATTGTTGTTAGATGCTATAGAGTCAGCGTCTGACTCATAGCGACCCTACGTACAATAGATGAAACAGTATTGTTAGTGCTTCTCTGCTATTCATGGGGTTTTCTTTTTCTTTTTTTTTTTTTAATCACTTTTTTGAGTAGAAATTCAACTATTTTTAACACGAGTTTATTCATAGGGTTTTCAATGGCTGATTGTTTTTTGGGAGTGGGTTTCTGAGTCCTTCTCCCCTAACAAAATTAAAACTGCATATATTCTTTGACCCAGCAATTTCACGTCTAAGGAATTTAACAAATGAAAAATTAGTGTGTATTGATTCAGGGTTGATTATTGCACTATCTTTAGTAATAATAAAAATCAGAAAGTAAGTATCCATCATTAAGCAACTACTTTAAAATAATTACTGTATATACAAGACAGGAGATTCTCTGAAGTCACAAAACAGAACAAGGCAGATCTTTATGTGTTTATATACAAAAATCACCAAAAAAAAATTTTTATGTGTGGTGCTGAGGATTGAAAGCAGTGCTTTTCACATGCTAGACAAGTGCTCTACCACTGGCCTATACCCCAAGCCTTCAAAAATATTTCTTTTTAGCTTAAAAACAGCAAGGTACAGGTCCAAGGGTGTTGTTCAGTGGTAGAGTGCTTGCTTAGCATACATAAAAGCCTTGGATTTGATCCCCAGCACTGGGAGGGAAAATAAAGAAAGTAAGATGCAAAATAGTGTGTGTATATGTTTTTCTTACTTACACATGCTTTTTGAAAACTAAAGTGGTGTTCCTGTGAGGGGTGACATAGGAATTGAAAGGACACTTTTTACTATCTTTTCTACTTCTATCTTTTAATTTTTTTAGAATGACTTTTTAAAGCTCATTCATCATATTTTTAAAATATGTTTTTATTTTTAAGTGTTGTTGTTGTTAGGTGCCGTCAAGCCAGATCTGACTCATAACAACCCCGTGTATAACAGAATGAAAAACTCCCCAACCTTGTGCCATACCCAGTACTATGTTAGTGCTTCTCTGGTATTCATAGTGTTTTCAGTTGCTGATTGTTTCAGGATTGCTCCAGGAGTGGGCTACCAGGTCCCTCTCCCATTTTTGCAGTGTTGGGAATCTAACCCAGGGCCTGAGAGAGAGCACAGAGCAGGACTCTACCAACTGAGCTAAACCCCAGCCCCCATTTTAAAGTGATATACAGTAATTACACATACATATGGTGTATTCTGTGACATTTCAATACATATATACAATGTGTAATGATCACCTCAGACATTTATTATTTCTTTGTGTTTGGACCATTCTGAATCCTCTCTAATTCTACATTTTTGTAATTTTTAAATTCTTTTTGTGGTACTGGAGGTTGAACCCAAGGCCTTGCACTTGCATGCTTAGCAAGTGCTGTACCACTGAGCTGCACCCCCCAACCCTTTTTTTCCTTTTTTTACTTTTTGAGACAGGGTCTCGCTAAATTATGCAGACTGTCTCTGATCTCAAACTTATGATCCTCCTGCCTCTGCCTCCCAAGTCACTGGGATTTTAGATGTGCGCCACTGTGCCTCTACATTTTCAATCAGGTAAGTATGTTGTTGTTGTTGTTAGGTGCCGTCGAGTCGGTGTCCGACTCATAGCGACCCTCACAGGGTTTTCAATGGCTGTTTTAGGATTGCCTTGGGAGTGGGTTGCCACATCCTTCTCCCATTTTTGCGGTGCTGGGACTTGAACTCAGGACCTCAGAGACTGCAGCGCAGCTCTCTACCAACTGAGCTAAATCCCAGCCCATGGTAAGTATATTATCTACTAAAAAAAGTTAAAAGGAGGAATTCGTAAAGATCTTTAAAGTGGATATATTCTAGTTTAAACAGTTACAGATGCATAATTTCCATAATGATTCAATATAAGTAGGTTTTACCTTGACAATAATTTAACAGTATCTTTCTTTACATGCCAGCTGTTGGCTGGCATGGTGGCACATGCTTGTAAGGAGCCAGGAGGATCATAAGTTCAAGGCCAGAGGGAGCCTGTGTAACTGAGACCCTGACTCAAAATAAAAAATAAAAGATTTTCTTTTTGCAAAGCTCCACATAAGTAGGCTATTATATATAAACTTCACAAATTCACTGGAGTATGATAGTAAAAATGACATAAGAAGGAATATTTAAAGCATGCTGTATTTATAATCTTTCCCAGGCAAACATTTCATAAACTGTATTTGTCACTATACATTTCCTAATAAGCCTACTGATGAATGAAAAGGTATTGTCAAGTAAGAAAGTCAATGTTTTTCAATATTAAATGTGCACTCAAAGTCAATAAAGATCATAATTATGATACTGACGGTAATGAAAGATAGAAGGCTTAATTAAGTTTTGCAATGTGCTTAAATATTTAAAAAAACATCTTCGTTGTGGAAAACTTGGAAAATAAAGATAAACATAAAGGAAAACAATCCTATACATTTCACCCACCACAAGGGGATTTATATCACATTGTTTGGTTTATATTTGTCTATATCTTATCTGACAACAACCACAACAAATATCTTATCAGATTATATACATATTATTCTTTATAGAAGTGGGACAATATTGCTTTTATTACACATTTTTCTATTTCATATAGTATGAATATATTTGTGTCAAAAATAAACTTTTTGTAGTATTCTTCTCATGGATGGATTTGTGAGTGTTAAGTGAGTCTGTGTAGTGAGGTAGGTACTCAATAAATGGTAGCAGGAGGTGCTGTTGCTATACTGCACTTAACCATTTCCCTATTTTTGGAATATTAGATTGTTCTCAGGGGTGGGAGTATTATGTTACTTTATTAAATACACAAGAAACATTAATTATGAGAAACATATTTCTTAGCTGATTTTTTAGAAATTTTGTTTTAAGTGTTTAATATACAAAAGTTTCATATTTTCACTAGTTCGGTCAGTCTTTTCTTTTGTGATCCAGCTTAGAAAACTAAATTCTCACTATACTACTATGATAAATATTGAAAATACAATGTGATATATAAGCTTAATAATTCATTTTAGTAAAATGAATTAATTAATATGATTATTAATTAATATGATTTCTATGGATGGGCTTTTATATGTATTTGTATATAGACATTTAAATTTATCTTTTTTTTTTTTTTTGTGATCCTGGAAGTTGAACCCAGGCCGTTGCAGGTACTAAGCAATCGTTCTACATAGAGCTACATCCTCAGTTCTTACACATTTAAATTTAGTCTCTTCTCTCTTGAATTTCTTTTTAGTGCCAAATATAAGTTGTTATTTAATGGTTGCTTTTAAATTGTTGATCATTCCTTCAGGATCATTTAATGAAAAATTTATCCTTCTCTTTGTTATTTTATAATGCCTCAATTTTAATAAAGTCTTTTGTGACTATAAACAAGGAACTTCCCATTCTTTTGCCAGCCTCCCATATAAATGATTAAATTATTTAAAAAATACTTTTGCATGCTTATTAGTTGGAGAGTATCACAGTAGATTGTGATTTTAATAATAGGCAAAACCAGAAAAGCATAGTTCCTGTTTTCATGGAGCTTAGACTCCAAAAGAGAAGGCAAATATTAATTAATCATGCACATTATTATATAGCTCAGAAATTATTTAATTGTTAGGAAGCGGATGAACAAGATTCTATGAGAGCTTTTAAGCAAAGGACTAAGGGGATCAGAATCCATGTTTAAGTTGAGATCTAAAGGATAAAAGGCATTAAGTAGAAAAAAGCAAAAGATGAAGTTGGGGGTTTTACAGAGAGTGTAAGTGTTCAATGGTTGATCAGTGTTGCTACAACATAACACTTAGGAAGAAAATAGCACAGGATAAGGCCAGAAAGTAGGCAGGAATACTAAGGATTTGTTATCTATCCTGAGAATGTAGAATCTGGAAGATTTTTAGCCAAGCATTGACATGATTTTATTTGCACTGTAATGCAGAGAAATACAACAACTGGAAGGTGCCAGACAGTAGGCAAGGAGAGCAGTCATGCACGTTGGTATTGGCTCTTGGGAGGAGGCCTTAGTTCCTAGCCATAATGGCTTCTCCACAGAGCTGCTTGAGGATTATTACAGAATGTCCTTCCCACAGAGCAAGGAGTCCAAAAGATCAAGGCAGAATCTGTATTGTCTTCTTGTTGTTTGTTGTTAGATGCTGATGATTCGGATGTGACTCATAGCGACCCTAAGTAGAACAGAACAAAACACTACCCAACACCATGCCATGCACACTATCTTTTTTATGTTTGAGGCCATTGTTGTAGACACCGTGTTTCTTTGCATTTTGAATCATGCCAAATCAGCAAAGGGAGGTCCCAAGTGCTTTACTCCATTCCCATCATTAAAATTGACCCTACTTTGAGGAGGCAATCCTTCCCTAGTTGTTTCTTGAATGCCTTGAAGGCTGGAAGTCTCATTTTCCAGCATTATATTTGATAGTGCTTCTCTGCTATTCATAGGGTTTTCAATCGCTAATTGTTTTGGGAATGAGCTACGGGGTCCTTCTCCATAGTCTGTCTGAGTCTGGAAGCTCAGTTGAAACCTGTCTATCGTGTGTGACCCTGCTGATATCTGAAATACTGATGACATAGCTTCCAGCATCACAGCAACACGAAAGTCCCCACAGTGCAATAAACTGTCAGACACATGGGGATAGTGTCTTATATGACCTTGGAAATCACACATTGTTTCTTGTTCAATATTTTATTGATTGCACAAGTCAATCTGATTCAACGTGAGAGAAGGTTATTACACAGGAGGAAGATGGCTGCCACAGACTAAACCCTGTGGAACCCAACACTTAATTGCTAGATAGTGTATTATGGGTGTACAAAGGAGATTGAGAAGGGGCGTATGGATAGAAGAAAACCAGCAATGTAGCAATGTGAAATCTTTTTTTGTTTGTTTGTTTTTGTTTTTGTTTTTTAATTGGAAATTTTTAATGTACACCTTATGTGTACATTAATTTACACATTAATTTACACATTAATTTAATGTGATTCATAAGGCATATTAGATGAGAACTGAGAAATGTTTATTGGGTTTAATGACATGGATTTTAATAGCCAAAAGTTATTTCTTCATAATCTGTTGTAATATGGCTCTGACTCATTTCCCCTTATAACCTTTTTAGAAAAAAGATTTTTTTCCTTGACTTTTCATCAAGGAAAACCTTTATTAACTTATGGATATTTTACTAAAGTTCCACAAAAATTCTGTTGTTGTTGTTAGGTGCCGTTGAGTTATGTCCGACTCATAGCAACCCTCATAGGGTTTTCAATGGCTGATTGTTTTGGGATTGCTTCAGGAGTGGATTTCCATGTCCTTCTCCTGTTTTTGTGATGCTGGGAATCAAGTTTGGGACCTCAGAGACTGCAGAGTGGCACTCTACCAACTGAGCTACATCCCAGCCCCACAAAAACTTTACTGATATTTTAATTAGAATTGTATTAAGTTTATTATTTTGTTTGATAAGTACATATTTCTATAATGACTAAGCTTCTCTATAAGAAAGCTAGTATGTTTTTCTATGTGTATAAATTTTCACTTAAATCACCTAATGAAGTCTGGTGATTTAAAAAATGTTTTCACATATCTATCATTAAGATGATTCTTAGATATTACTTTTCTGGTTGGTATTGTGAATGGAATCTTTGCCTCTACCACACCTTAGTGGTGTTTTCTTGTTTTTTTTTTTTTAATCTTATTCTTTTGACAAATAACAAATATATGTTTATTTATGATATATAACGTGATGTTTTGAAATATGTATGCATTGCAGAATGGCTAAATCAAGCAAATTAGCATATCTATTACCTTATTTATAATTGCTTTGTGGTGAGAACCCTTAAAATATCTCTTAGCAATGTGCAAATATATAATACATTATTTATTATAATCACTATACATTATAATCATTATAATCATTGTACAATAGATATCTTAAACTTATTCCCCCTCACTAACTGAAATTTTGTACCCTTTGATCAACCTTTCTAGTCCTCAACCCTGTAGCCTAGTTTCTAGTAACCACCATTCTACTTTCTGCTCCTGTGAATTTGACTTTTTTAGATTTCATATGTAAGTGAGATGATATAGCATTTGTCTTTCTGTACATGCTATTTCATTTAACATAGTGTCCTCCAGATTCATTCCTGTTGTTCCAATAATGGGATTTCCTTCCTTTCAAAAGCTGAATAGTGTTCATGTGTCGGGGGATATCATTTTCTTTATCCATTGATCCACTGATGGACATTTAGGATGATTCTATATCTTGGCTATTGGGAATAATGCTACAGCAAACATAGAGTGAAGATATCTCTTTGAAATATTAATTTCATTTTCTCTGAGATATAGTAGTCCTCCTTTGTCCACAGGGAACACATTTCAAGACTGCCAGTAGTACTGAATCCTATATAAATTCTCCTCAATTTATTGTAGGGTTGTATTCTAATAAACCCATTATAAATTGAAAATACTTTAAATTGAAAATGCATTTGATATTTCTGACTTACTAAATGTCATAGCTTAGCAACATAGTGCACTATTGGGTATGTATTATTTACCCATGGCTTACGGGAGCTTTGGCTCACTGCTTATGCCAAGATTCTCAAGAGAATATCATATCACATATTGTTATCCTGGAAAAAGAGCAAAATTCAAAATTTCTACTATGTGTATTACTTTAATAACATTGTAAAGTCAAAAATTGTAAGTCAAACCATTTTAAGTTGGGAACCATCTGTGTACACTATGTTTTGTCCATACATACATACCTATGATCAAGTTTAATTTATATATTAGGAAAGTAAGTTTAAGAGCAATACCTGATATAAAAACAATTATAATAATACACTGTAACAAAAGTTAGTTAAAACTTATGAATTATTTATTTAGGGGAATACAAGTAACTGCAACTGCAAAAAGTGAAACTGGAGGGAAGAAGATACCTTATAACCAGTAATGGGATTACTGGATCATATGCAAGTTCTAGATTTATTTTGAGTACCCTCCATACTATTTTCCATAATAGCTATACTAATTTATATTCCTACCAACAGTGTGCAAGGATTCACTTTTCTCACATCCTCTCCAACACTTGTTATCTTTCATCTTTCTGATAGTAGCCATTTTAACAGGTTTGAGGTGATATCTCATTGTAGTTTTAATTTGTACTTTCTTGGTGATTAGTGATGCTGAACATTTCATATACATGTTGGCTACTTGTGTTCTTTTGAGAAATGTCTATTCAGGTTCTTTTCCCATTTTTATTTATTTTTTATTTGCTTTTATATTTTAATCACTTTCATTTTTATTTTTTTTTTATTGGTTTATTTCAAATGGGGTCTCATTATGTCGTTTTGGCTGACCTTGAACTTACTATGTAACCCTATAACCTTAAACTCATGATCTGCCTGCCTCAGCCTCTCAAGTGCTGGGATCACAGGCAGGCACCACCAAGCCTGGCTTTCTCTTTCACTTTTTAGGACCATCTTAGCTTGGTGGGAAAAATTCACAAAGATTAGATAAAGTGTCCCTGTAAAGCCCTCACACAATTCCCTCTATTTTTAGCAGCTCACATCATCCACAATATTCGTCACAATCAACAAATACTGATTCATTACAATTAACTGAAGTCCACACTTTATTCAGACTTCCTCCACTTTTTTCCTCCTGTCTTTTTTTCCATTCCAGGATCCCACGTGACATTTAACTCACATGTTACATTTTTCTGGTCTGTGACCACTTTTCAGGCTTTCCCTGCTTTGAAGGACCTTGACAGTCTTGAGAAATGTTGAACAAGTGTCCTGTCAGTGTCCCCCCAATGGCATTTGTCTCTTTTTTTCTCATGACTACACAAGGGTGATGCTTTGCCCATTTTTAAATCAGTTTTTTTTTTGCTATTTAATTGTTTGAGTTCTTTATATATTTGGATTTTAACCTCTTATTAAATGTGCAATTTACAAATATGTTCTCTCATTCTGTAGGCTATCTCTTCACTCTGTTGATTATTCCTTGCTATATGGAAGGATTATTCCTTGCTGTATATTTGGCATAATCCCACTTGTCAATTTTTGCTTTTGTTGCTTGTGTTTTGGAGTCATATACAAAAAATTCATTGCCCAGACCAGTGTCATGAAGCTTTTTGCTTATGTTTTCTCCTAGTAGTTTTATAATTTCTGGTCTCACATTTAAGTTTTTGATCCATTTTAGGTTGCTTTTGTATATGGTATACAAAGATAAGTGTCTAATTTCATTCTGCTGCATGTGAATATCCAATTTTCCCAACACCATTTATTGAAGAGACTGTCTTTTCCCTGTTATATGTTCCTGACATCCTTGTTGATAATCAATTGATAGTAAATGCTTGGATTTATTTCTGAGCTCTGTATTCTGTTCCATTGATTTCTCTTTATGTCAATGTGTATATTTTTATGCCAGTACCATACTGTTTTGATTACTCTACCTTTTAGTCAGCTTTGAATTCAGGTAATGTTATGCCTCTTGCCTTTTTTTTTTTTTTTCCCAAGATTTTTTTAGATGCTCAGCGGCTTTTGTGGCCACATACAAACTTTAAGGTTGTTTTTTATATTTCTATTAAAAATATCATTGGAATTTTTATTGTTGTCGCATTAAATCTTTAGATCACTTTGAGTAACGTGAGCAATTTAATAATATTAATCTTCTAATTTGTGAACACAGGATGTCTTTCTATTTATTTGTGTCAATTTCATTCACCAGTGTTTTGCAATTTTCAGTGTACATATCTTACACTTCCTTGGTGTATTAGCTAGTGCATCACTGTGACAGAGAAATCAACTGAAGCCAACTTACGGAAGGAAATATTTACTGTGGGCATACAGTTAGAAGATTTTAGTCCATAGAGGTGGAAGCCATAGTGGCAGGGCAGGGATGGCAGAGGCCGTGGCAAAGAACCTCACGTCTTGGCAATCAGGAAGCAGAGAGCAGAGCAAACAACATGAACTGGGGCTTGGGTAAAAACCTCCAAGTGCCTGCCCCGCCCACCCAGGGAGTCACTTCTGCAAAGCTAGAATCCTGCTTCCCAAACTTCCCATAGCCTCTACAAACAGTGTTACCAGGTAGGGACCAAACATTTGAACACAAACCACACACTTGGTTAAATTTATTCTTAAATATTTTTAGTTTATTTTTTGCTATTGTAAATGGAGTTTTCTTCATTTTTTGATCATTTATTGTTAGTGTATAGAAGTACTACTGATTTCTCTATGTTGATTTTGTATAATTTGTATTGTGTTTACTGAATTTATTAGTTCTAAAAAAAATTTAAGGATGTATTAGGGTTTTCCATATAAAAGATCGTATCATCTACAAAAAGAGACCACCATATTGTTTTCAATCTGGAAATGTTTTACTTTTAATTCCC
Source organism: Pedetes capensis (assembly GCA_007922755.1). Lineage (NCBI taxonomy): Eukaryota > Metazoa > Chordata > Mammalia > Rodentia > Pedetidae > Pedetes > Pedetes capensis. The sequence continues at coordinate 7,954 of VMDO01015220.1, read as the reverse complement.
TCTTCATTTTATCAGTAAGGAAACTGAAACCCAGAGAAGATAGGTGACTTGGCTGGGTGACAGACTTGGGAACTGTACCTCTTGAACATGCAAATTTTATTGTGCTACATTAATAGGAAATCAAGTTGCATACCCAGTCAAACCTTGTTAAGGTTAATATCCCCTTAAGTATCACTTCCTTTGATATCAGATTTCAAAGTAGTAATATACATTTTATAGCACATCTCCAGATTTTAGCCTTGTCATTTTGAAGTATAGTGTCAGGAGTTGAGGAACTGTCTCATCTTCATCTCTATCACTTCTCCCAAGTCATGATTACTACCAGGCAGGAACTATTTCTTCTCTGAGGTCTAAGTAGCACCTAACAATCTATTGCACTGAATAAATATTTAATGAAGATTGAATGTTTCCTCCCTGGTGGATCAATGACTTTTGTTGATTCTCTGAGGAAAGCTTTTTTTAATGTCTTGCAGGAGATTAAGAAATTCAATTTCCTGAATATTGTTGTTAGTGCCAAAGTTTGTTCCAGCAATAGAAAAATTAATGTCCCTTACATTTTCAGTTTCTTATTTTTTCTGGTTTAATGTATGCAGTTTGAATTTATATGTCATCCCAAATGTAAATCTGAGATTCATTGATCCGGTAGCACACAATGAAGACATTTGCTAAGAGGGTTGGTCCTTCTGGAATTTGTGGTATTTGAGGCTATGAGTGAAACGGTATAAGGATACTCGTGAGGTATAAGGATGTCTCTGGTTGATTTTTTTTTCATGGAAGAAATGTAATTTTTATTGACAAATGACTCAACAAATTATTGTTTATTGTCAGTTAACAAAAAATTTTATTTTTAACTCTCAGTTGTAAGATTTTATTAACTGATACTAAGTTTAAATGGAATACATTTATCTATGTAGTGTCTCAATCCTGAAGTTAGTGAAATAATTTGAAAGTTTTCAAGTTGTGAAATTATAGTTACTATAGGACTTATTTGGGGCAAGTTGTTAATATGGCATTCAGATGGAACTTATCAGTATCAATTAGAAAAATGAACTCCTCTCATTTAAATAAAACAGAAAAAATGAACAGGTAAAGAAGAGAATGCATTTGTTTTTATTCTTCCCTAAGAAATAAGTGAACATAATTATGAAATAGACAAGCCATACCTAATGACAAAGTGTCCTCTATTTTCAAGGAATAACTTCACTTATTTAATATTTGATGACTTTTGGAACCTAATTTAAATAACTGTTATCATTCTTGAGTGTTTATTTTGCTACAGGAAAATTGTGTGTGTGACAACAATGTATTATGTATTTGATAACAGGGTCAAATAACTCAGTTGAGTCATAACAGTCTGATATCTCTTTTTAGGTCTTTTTGACCCAGGAGCTTGTGACCTGTGAAATCTCTATTTTTTTTATTTATTTATTTATTTTTTTTTTTATTTTCAAGTATTTTACAATGCATGGATTTAAATTTAGATGAACACCACACTGCAAGAGTTGGCTAATGTGGTCCAAAGGTAAAGGGTATTAAGACATCAACTGGGAAAAATTTAAGAAGCTCTTGTAACAACATATGTGAGATGATGGAGGCTACAGTTAAGTTTCTTCCTCAGTTTATAGCAAAGAGAACCTGTTGTTTAACCTGGTTTTTGCAGTGCTCTGATTACTCAGCAGCATTCCATTTTGTGAAGTCATTTCCAAGAAAATGTGCCCAAATCTTTACTTACAGACCATTCTTGCATCTGACTGGAAGGAGTCTAGAGTTGTTTGTAAGGTATTGCAGATCCAAAGCTGCGCAAATGAAGGTGGAGACTTGCGGGAGGGTTCTAGTCAGGAAAGGGAAGCTTCCTAGACATTACAGCTCTGTCCAGAAGCCAAATGGGAGATAAATCACCACTGGCCATTTCTCTTATTATTGAAATGGTTCAGCCCTGGGGTTTAACTGAAGGACTAACAGGGTTTTGAAGTGCAAATAGGATTTCATTTTGATGGATTTTTTTTCCTGTGTGGATTTCTGGCACTGACTGGGATCTGGAAGGGGCCCTTTAAAAAAGAAAAGTTTTGTTTTGTTTTTGATCAGTCAGGCAATAAGAACTTTCCATAGTGGTGTACTTTTTCTGCATGGATGTTGATCCCATTGTGTTTAAAAGTAGATAATTTAATTCGTCATTTTTGGATCCTTTTCCGATGGAACTGTCATTTCAAAGTCATCTCTCATAGTATACCAAAATTTGATACTGTTGAAAGATGTTTGGATCCATGTTTTGGATCCATGGTTTGGAGGGGATTATTTTGGACCACTGTGTGTTAGAAAAAAATCTTCCAGTTGAAGATCAAGTCCATATTAGGACAAATCTTTTACAAAATAATAAGCAGTATATAATTGTTTAATTGTTTTCTATTGAGTAATATAATAATACCTATTCATTTAGTTGTTTTGCATGCCTTCTGTTTTACCAGCCTTAAAAAGAAAAAATTCTGAAATTGTGATACGGAGTATTGTACTATGTTATTTGTAGAAATACTCTGAAGTGTTTGAGGAAATAAGGGAAATAAAAATGTTTAAGTAAGAGCTTTTGATTAATGGAGTTGAAATTTTTTTTTATCCTCCAAATAATTCAAACACAGGAGATAAAATATCTTTTGAAATTCATATTTTGGAAAATGGGGATGACAGAAGTCATTAGTAATTACAAAGAAAAATAATTGTAGTATAGCTTAAAATTGTAAAGAATAATTAAAATATTTTTCTAAGCAAATGGTCACTTTCTTAGAAATATTGTTGATTGGACTTTTCTTGAGCATTTTGGCTCTTTGGCTAGAACACACATACTTGCATCATTTGCCCTTTTTGAGAATGGTAATGTATTTCCTTGCAACAGAGACTTACCTCTGTGCCTCTTGATGTCTATTATAAAAATGAGTTGTTAGTTTCCATAATTGACATTGATCACACAGTGTTGTTAATTGAACCCCTAGGTTGGTTTTTGCTTTTGTGTTCTTCAGAATTTTCCCTTCAGGATATCTAAATGTTAGAGGTCTATTTGTTTCCTATTGCTGTATCCCTATTTTAAATAAGATGCTTTAAACAACAAAACCCAAGATCCTAGATGGCATCAGGCAGAGTCCCTTCCATCTACAGCTTCCCTGTCATTAGTTTGTTGCCAGGAGATGTTCATATGACCTTTCCTTTGTTAGAAGAAAGATCTGCAGCCCTTCCCAGAATCCTCTCGTTATTTGTCTTTTTAACCCAAGTTGGAGGTTGTCTGATGAATGAATGGTGAACATTTTTTATGAGCTACACGTATTGCTGACATTGTGTCACACGTTGCTTTTTAATTTTTAATGTGGTTAGTGTGTTTTTAATTTGCAAAATGTGAATGTGCCTTCACAGCAGTAGAACTGAGACAGCATTTCTGGGTCCAGATATTGTTTTATGCAAACAAGAAGGGGCAGGCTTAAGAATACTGAATCAAAGCCTTAGATTTCTTGAAACACACCTGTGAATGAATTTCACTTTGAATATTGTTGAAAAAAACGAAGACACTTGAGAAAGGCTTCTTTTCCCAAGAACTTCTCTTGCCTCTTGGGAAGTGAATTGCCCCAATATAAAAGCATTGGGGAGGGGGGAAAGTGAGTTACAGAGTGAAAAGGCAATCCACAAATAATCACTCTTTTCTGCCTTTGATTGTGTCAGATTTTTTTTGGGGGGGTGGCAATTGTTTTCTTTTTCTCTTAGAAGAGGTTTATGGTCCAATGTCTGTCAAGTCAGCTTCTGTCTTAAGGTTGCAGTTGTATTTCTCTCTGGAGTTCCTGGAGGTGATGTTATCTTTTGTTCACTCAGCAGTGTGGTTGTTCCTGAGAGCATCTGTCACTGTAGGCATTACAAGATGGATGGGTCTCCAGTGAACTGCTGGTTGAAGCAAATGGTGAAAATAAGAAAAGACAAGAGGTTTCAGGGTCTGCAGAGGGGACAGACAACAAGGAAACACTGTTAGAAATCAAGACTAAGCTGAGCAATAGAGGCAGAGAGAGCAAAGATGGATCAGATGTCATTTTATAAACATCTTGGGAATCAGAATATTTTGGTGGCTATTGTGATCTAAGGGAGACATCTACATCATGGTAAACAATTCTTTGCTTTAGTTTTGCAAAATGTGTTTAGTTTTGTTTTTAAGTCTGGGTAAAATGTTGGGAAGTAATGATAGAGATGTTTCTAAGATGTTTTAGAGGATTTTGTTGCTTAGAGAATTAGCAGTCTTTTAAAATGTTTTAAAAATTAAATTAAAAATTGAACCTTTAGACAATCCTATTTTGTTTTCTCTTTTTTCTTCTTCTTTTCTCTCTTTTTATTGTAAGCAAATGAGTAACCATAGATATTAGCGCAATTGAAAAGTTTTGGCCACATAACTAATATCCTTACTGTTTGCTGAATGTTTTTTTGGTGCTTTTGCAGAGGAGTCCTGAAAATTCTATGATTTTGTTTAAAGAAATCTGGGGTCAGAATTTAAGTTATTTTAAGTAAATTCCAATTTCATTTAATGGGCTCTTTGATCAAAGAAATATATTTGTTGATCTATCAGAAGAAGTTGGAGATTTGTACTGTATTCATTTTGTTGATGAAGGTCAAAATTTGCAAGTTTTGGCTTATACAAAGGGACAGGAAAGGAGGTTGGCCATGGAGTAAGAAAGGGGAAAGGAGGATAATGCAGTTGAAAAAAAAAAAGATGATTTTGTCAAACTTTTTGGCATTTGTCTATGAAATAGACCATAGGTTGAAAGGCAAAGAAATTAAGATGATTAGAAGCTTTAAGCTATACAAATGGTGGAGTATCTTCCTTCTCTATGGGTGTAAATAATAGATGAAAGAGTAAGAGTGACAACAAAGGATCAGGTCGTTTAAGAGAATGTGTGCAGCCTGAATAGGGGTCTGTGGCCCAGGGCCAAAGGTCTTAGCTTTGAGTGTAATTAGAAGAAAATACAAAAATGTCATTACTAGCAGGTGAAGTGGGCAGCACGTGGCCAAAAATTAGCAATTTTAGACTCCAAAGCTATTGGAATTGGATTACTGACCTTTTTTTGAAATCATTAAGGTCCTTGTAGAGTCGGATAGTTTTCATTGGCAGTAATGCAGTTTGACCTTGTTGACCATATGGGATGATCTTGGGTTTAGATGTAGGTAGCAAGGCTCCTGACTCAGAAAAGATGTCTGTTTGTGGGGGACAGGGAGGATATGTAAGTTCAAAATCTAGGTCCCTGCATTTTAAATTATTCTTTTGCCTAAAGACATTCTTCTGACAGCAAGAGAGATAAAATAAATATTTTATTCCAAAATTTGAAATGGTTCTTTTCTCTTTCAAGTTAGTATAAAAGGAAAGTAACATAAAAAACATTTCTAAAAAAATTTAAGTTAATGTTACTTCAAATATTTTAGTACTATAAATATTCATATTGAAATTAATACATTCTCAGAAAAATCCTTTTTGTTTTCTTTTTAGACACAGTCACAACAGACTAGAAATACATATAAGTTATGTATAAAAATTAATGACAAAGAGTTTTTATTCATTTCCTGCTTAACAACTGTATTTCTTATTTTTCCATGCAATAGTTTATATTGACCATAATTACTTAGTGGAGAGTATAAGTGATACACTATAATTTTCAACCAACTATAGGTAATAATTTAATGTCTTCTAGGAATACATTACTCAAAAAGGTAGGTAATAGTAGCTCTTTTTCTTCTTGCAGCCTACTTGGAAATTATTAAATAATTACAAAAAGTAGAAATTTTTATTAATATGAATTATATTGCACATTTTTGATAGTTCTTTGAGGAGATTCATTTTGTCCAGGTATCAGTGATTATAAAACTCCCAAACTTCTTATAAGAATATTACCCTACACTAATTTTGTCTCTATAAATAAAAATATCCTGTGGACTTTAACCATTATGACAATGCTTGTCAAAAATACAGACTAGACAGACTTATTCAACTTACATTTAGTGGGAGGGAAATCTTAAGAACAAAAGAAATTATTTATGAGTATATATAACTAGGAGGGATTATTTGGGGAGTGTTTAAGAAATAGCAATATCTAGATATTTGCCCATTGTGATGTATATAGAGTTGGGTAAGAGTAATAATTTCTAATTGTGATTTTTTGTAGAATTTGGATATTTATATTATTGTATTATAGAATATAATGCACTTGAACATTAACTTATGTTTTATGTATATATTTTTATTTTTTATGTTAATGCAGGTACAAAAAAGCCTTAAGCAAGGTATAATCTAGGCAACAAGCTCCCTGAAGCACTGACTGACCAACTTAATCATGAACATGATTTGAAAATGTTAATAAATAAACCAAGGTATTGTACAGTTATATATGTTCTTTGCCCCTGTTTTTTTTAGATAAAATTTGTTTTAGGAAGTTATATTTAGAACTAAATAAACTACTGTGTTCTGTCCTTAAACTAAGTAGATATTTTTATAAACTCCTCTTTTACTTCCTTCCTGCTTGTCTATCCCCCCACCACTAAGCAAATAAGAATTATTTTTAATTTCCCTTTGTTGATTGCAATTTTATTTTTCCACCTGTCTAATCAAAGAAATTTCTCAATTATTGGTTTCTACAGAAAAACTCATGTTGTATCTAGTGACCACTTATTTAAAATTTGTCTCATATAACACTATCCAGAGATGTATGTTATAAAAGTTTAATAAGAGGTTTCTTGGTTGGTTATTTTGTTTGTTGTTTTTGTTTTGTTTTTGTTTTTGTTTTGTTGTTGTTGTTGTTTTACTATTTTTGGAAGGCTTTGGATTTAGAAAAGGAAAAGAGTGACACTGCTTTTTTTTTTTCTTCTATGGCAAAGAAAATCAAAAGCTTGCCTAGAATTGAGAATTTAGAGGTTACTGTTTTAGGTAACTCTTGTCTATCAGAATGGACATAAGCCAAGACTGTCTCTCTCTTTTTGGAAGTTACTATGTGCTTAAATAGCTTGGCATTTCCAAGGGAGGCGAAAGATCTTTTCCTCTTTTATGACCTGTTGTATCCTTTCGAGGCCAAAAAGAACAAGAGGGTCATTGCCACTTCAGCCTGGTCCCTGTTTGTTCCTTCATGGTGACCGTGCACATACTGAAACCCAGTATTGGCTTAACATTTGGGTCTGGAACATCTGGAAAATGGTCTGAGAGGGAGAGGAGGAGGCAGAAGAAAGAGAGAGGACTGTTGCATTTTGTTTCACCAGGTGCTAGGAGGAAGCAACATTAGCCTTTTTGATATGGGAGGCAAATTCTGTGGGCCCTGGAGTTAGGCTTCAACAATTGAAGAGGTCAAAGGACAGCTGAGTGGGGTCAGTGAGACACCATGGGGTGTATTTTGTTACTTAGTAAAAGGAGCAGCCTTCTAAAACCTTAAAGGATTCTCTTGAAAATCTGTGTTGTGAAAAGGTTTTATGAGTCTCATGGCAAAAACTCCTAATTTATCTAAGGAATGCTTGCTTTTGTCTAATGGAAGGATAATCCTTACCAAATGTTGGCAAGGACTATAAGAGTCAATATAGGTCTGAAAGAACAGTTAAGGTTTGAAGTGTACTTTGCTTTCCAAAATGTTTATCATTTTAATGTTTCTGTCTCAGTGAAGATTTTGCACTGTTGAAATATCATCTTTTTCTTTTCTTGGAGAAGAAAGTGGAGGTGAGGGTAGAGGGGATAATGAGTGAGCCTGCATTAATTTAAAAATTATTAAGTATTATTAAACTAAATCTTTTAAAATACTAACACTTGTTAACTCTAAAATATTATCTTTGAATTTATTTTAACTTATTCATAAAGAGAATAAATGACACATGAAGTGTAATGTTTCTGGTTTAGTTTTTTTCCCATACTGGGGATTGAGCCCAGGGCCTTTTTTTTTTTTTTTTTTTTTTTTTTTTTTTTTTT
>VMDO01015219.1:0-51921 GCA_007922755.1 Pedetes capensis | reverse complement strand
TTCTAACAAGATAGAAACAAAGACCACTACAGGAAAAGTTTCTATCTTAAACAGAAATGGAACCCAAGGACATATAGAAAAATACTACATAGTAAAAGATAGAGAAGACTTGGATGGGAAACTTAGATGGGAAGGGGGGAGGGGGGGAAACATAGAGGAGGGTAAGGGGTAACCTATATGAATAATGTTTATCAAATTACATATATGAAAATTGTCACAATGAAAAGCATGTCAAAATGAATCACATTATGATGTACATTAAAAATTTCTAATAAAAAAAAAAGAAATGAAGATTAACCGAAAAGTACCACAAAACCAAGAAAACACAATGACCTAGGATAACTAGGGAGTTTAGAGGAGGAACCACTTAAAAATAAATAGACAAAAGTATTCAAGAAAAAATGAGAAAGATGACAGGCAAAGAAAATCCAACATACATTCATAAGAATTGCTAAACAAGAAAAAAGAAAGCAATATAATAGAACATCAAAAAACCCACACTCTTTAAAATTTTTCCTAAAACAAAAAAAAGGACTTTACAGTACTAAAGAAAGGTATAGTAGTAAAGTTGGCTAACATCAAGATATAGTCTAAAAAAGTCCAAGCCCTTATAAAAGAAAAATACTTGTTGACAGCAGTATTTTATACTAGGACAAAATGTAGTATTGTATTTACAATACTCAAGGAAAACCATAGCTTTCCCTGGGAAAGCAATTGGAGAATGAAATTCAGACAACCAAAATGGAGACATGTATATAAGGATTAGTGGTGAACGTAATAGAGTCTGCCAAAGAATGTATAGACATTTTAAGAAAGGAAAAACTGGCATAAAACTATTAATATTATATACCAATAAAAATATGAATACAAGTCACATTTGACTTATGCATTTACAAGAGGTACTCAAAGTGGTTACCACAGCAGTAGAAGTAGGCCTTGTTGTTGTGCAAGCCCTCTCAAATCTTCCCTTGTGCACATCACACACAGTGCCATGCATCTCAAACTTATCACAAATGTGTACAACTGTTTGACCTGTTGGAATTGTTGTACTTCCACAACATTCTCAAATTTTACCAATACAACTTCAGAATGGTCTCACACACCTCAAACAATGATACTTCTGCAATTTTGACCATCCTGCCTGTCTCCTGGTAGCACTGGCATTCATTCGATTAATGGCATCTTTTGAGCAAACATCATAGAGTTGCCACAATAATTGAATTCAACCTCAAAAAGTAATACGTAACATCTCTTAGAATGTGTCACCAAAATGTAATTCAACTTTGGAAATACATAATATCTCTTAAAATATGTGTACTTTCTTGGCATAGCTGGTATATCTGCCTAAAGTCATGTCATTAAAAATAAGATAAGTACCATAATTGCCTTACGGGTGCTGGATAGAATTTAAAAAGTATGTTACTTTAAATCTGATATATTGAGAAAGAAGGATAAAGGGGAAAATGAATTGCTAGCTAGTTTCAGTATTACTCATAGTAGAGAACCAACTGACAGTGCTCTCTTGAATATAGTAGGTGGCTAGGGTATTATAGGGGGCTGGGATTTAGCTCAGTTGGTAGAGCGCTGTGCTGCAGTCTCTGAGGTCCTGAGTTCAATTCCCAGCACCGAAAAAATGAGAGAAGGACCTGGCATTCCACTCCTAAGGCAATCCCCAAACAGTCTGCCATTGAAAACCTTATGAGGGTCGCTATGAGTCAGATACCAACTCGACGGCACCTAACAATAAGGGTATTATAGAGTGGTATAGACATCAATGTTACTAGAAAAATACAAACCTTAAGTATTAAGAATTTATATATTCACATAAGGCTGATGACGTAGACACTGTATGTGTATACAGTCAGTTTTCCATATCCATGGGTTCTACACCTGTGGATTCCATCAACTGTGTGCAGAAAATATTTGGGGGAAAACTGCATCTATACTGAACATTGTATAGATCTTTTTCTTGTTTTTGTTCCCTAAACCATATTAACTAATTATACAACATTTGCATTATATTAATCCTTAACTGGTATCATGCTTTTGGGGTCACATATGACCCTAAGACATATGTGCCCATGCTCAGGTAAGTGCTACAGTGTCCCATACCTGGCACCCATCTGGAAGGTCTATTTTGACCCTGCAAGACCAGTTAAGGGTTAAGTACTATTGTTACAAGTAAGCTAGAGAGAAGTGTGTGTGTGTGTGTGTGTGTGTGTGTGTGTGTGTGTGTGTGTGTGTGTGCATGTGGGGGATTGAACCCAGGCAACTGGGCATGCTAGGCAAGCATTCTACTACTTAACTATACTCCTAACCCTAGAGATGGTTTAATGTGTATATAGGAAGATATGTGTGGTTATATGCAAATACTATACCATTTTATAGAAGAGACTTGAGCATCTGGAAATTTTGGATCCAAGTGTGTTCTTAGAATCAATCATCTATGAATACCAAGGCAAGATTGAACAATGAGACAATATGGGGCCAAATACAAAGATCATGTCAATGTAATGAACTTAGCTCACTTAAAAAGAAGAAAAAGTTCAGACTACATAACAAAGCAAAATACAGTACTATACTGCATACAAGACATACAGATAGATGTATGGGGAAGGGAGAAAAGAGAGAAAGAAGATTGAATCAGGTTAAAAATAAAAAGATGAAGATATAGACAAATGAAAAGAAATGAGAAGTTGGTCTTAATATCTGGTAAGGCAGAATCCAGACCAAAAAGACAAAGAAGGACACTTAATGATAAAAGCTGTAATTCACGATGAAGATGTAACACTTGAAAACTTCCAATAATACAGCAACAGCATTAAGCATAACACATATAAGGAGAAATAAAGAGAACTCCACTACACAAGGAGACTTTAATATACCTGTCTCAAATAAGAAAGATCAATCGGATAAAACAATTGGGGATAATATTATATTAACAATATAATCAGTGAAGTACAATCTATAAGAAACTCTGAAAATGGGGCATGTATCTTTTTTAAGTGCTCATGGAAATATTTAGGAAAAATTGACCTTAGGCTACAAAGAAAACAATAAACATCAGTAAATTTCAAAAAAGAGAAATATTACAGAAAAATATACTGTCTTGACAGCAATAGAATGGAAACTTTAAAACATACTATTGAATAACTCAAGTTAAAGTGCAGAATTTCTTGAAAATTATATATATATATAATTTTGATATATATATATATATATATACATATATATATATATATCAAAAGCTTTGGGCTTTCAGAGGAAATGTATGGCATTTAAGACTTGATAAAAATGGAATTCAAAAAATTATACAAAGCTATGAAACAACAAAGCCTAGAGGTCTTTGTTTTGTAAATGACTTGAGGGCTTGGGTAGGGTGTGCAATCCATTTGAAAATGTCCTTCTAGTGTCCTCAGAGACCCACATGGTTTCTTCATCATGGCCGAATGGCAGGAGCCATTTTCAGTCGCCTTTTCCTCCATATTGTGTACTAATGCCCAAGCCAGCTACCTAACAGTTCCAGTTCCTAACAGTTCCTCACTGCTAAGCAGTGAGAGGGAGTAAAAGGGTAGATGTCCAGCCGAGGCTCCCCATGGGAGAGGGGAAACAAAGAGGTAAGCCAGACAGCCTTGTCCTCCAGACTGGCTGTCTCACAGGGCAAGCCCATAGTCTTTGAAGCCCTCAAACTCTTCCAGGGATTTGGTGAGACAGTGGTTCTCCCTTACTAGGGGTTTCAACAATGGAGAAGTGACTTTTTCTCAGGCTCCAAGTCTTGGCTGAGTACTATCTTGAGAGGGAACCTATTATATATGACTAAGGTTACCTACCACAACCCCAGAGTGCTAAACAGCAGCAGGCAGTTACGGTGTGTTGGAGGAGGGGGGGGCAGGAGATGGGATGCTGACACATTCCGAGGTTCAGGCAGCAAGAGGCTTGGGAAAGTTGCTCAGAAGCAACCTCACCCCCCAGGAAGATGAGACAACTCCATCTCCTGATGGCAACTATGGAGACTGCCCATTATCCTCCTCCTCCCCCTCCCTTTTTCTTATTTTTGCTTGGAGGCGAATCATAGTGAATTGCACATGCTGCCTCTGGCCTGGGGCTCTAGATCCTCCTGCATCAGCTCCCAGAAATGCTGGAGAAACAGGGGAGCAAGTCAGTGTCTGGCTCTTTATTTTTTTCTTATTCTCCCCTCTTTTGATTGTTAATTTTCATTTTCTCATTTCTCTTTTTTCTAATGTAATTTTTTATCTTTTTTAGTTCTTTTTATCTTTTTCTGCCTGTGTATCTCTCTTTTCCTATTTACATATTAAATCTCTTAGGCTTACTACTTATTGCTCTACTTGTGTTTACCTAATTGTCTATATATCTTTTTTCTTATCATGCAATCATTTTTTAAATATGTATATATCAAATTTATCATTTAAAATTGATGGAGAAATAGACATTCCAAGACAATCATACACTAAGGCAATAAATGACCACCAAAACAGCATTATAGAAGAAATTTAAAGGAATTCTATACACATGGAAGAAAGTCTCCACTATAAGAGTACAGGAAAGAATAAACTTCATGGGAGGAAAAAACAAACTAAAGAGAATTAGGAAATAATCAATCGTGTCTAACTCAGAAAACCAACAAAACCTGAATATAAATAAGGGAGAACGAAAAGAATGAATAATATATGAACCAAGGAGGAAAACACCAACACAATTACAAGAACTAGCAAACCCCTCAGTGATAATCCTAAATAGAAATGGTCTTAACTCTCCAATTAAAAGCCATAGATTAGTTTACTGCAAAAAAAAAAAAATCCAATAACTTGTTTTCTGCAAGAAACATATCTCACTGGTAAGGATGCCCACAGACTGAAAATGAAAGGATGGAAGTTGATATGCCAAGCAAGTAGAAACCAAAAAAAAAAGAGTAGTCATCCTTATATCAGAGAAAGTAGACTTCAAAACTAGTCTGAGGAGACAAAGAAGGTCACTAGATATTAATAAAGGGAATAATTGATCAAGAAGGTATAACAATTATAAATATACATGTACCCAACATCAGTGCACTCTACTTCATTAAAAAAAAAAAAACACTACTGTACTTAGAGATAAGTCCAGATACAATAGTGGTTGACTTCAATACCGCACTGTCATCAATAAATAGACCATCAAGGCAAAATATCAACAAAGAAACTGTGGAGTTAAAAACTACAGTAGATCAAATGGACTTAATAGATATCTAAAGAATATTCTACCCAAAAGCTACAGGATACACCTTCTTTCTTGGCAGCCCATGGGACTTTCTCTAAAATAGATCACATTTTAGGCCATAAGTATTATTACAGAATAATTGAAATAATTTTGTGTACTTTATCAGATTACAATGGAATAAAAATAGAAAAAACAGCAAGAGAAATTATAGAAACTATATAAATATGTGGAGAATGAATAATACACTCTTAAATTATCAATGGGTACTTGAAGAAATCAGAGAGCAAATTTAAAAATTCTTAGAAGCCAATGAAAATGAATACACAACCTACCAGAGCCTTTGGGATACAGAAAGACAGTTCTAAAAGGGAAGTTTTATAGCTGTAAGTGCCTACATAAAAAATCAGAGCAGGCTCTAACAAATAATGATGCACCTAATGTTCTTAGAAAAAGAAAAAACCTAAAACAAGTGGATGAAAATAAAGATCAGAAAAGAGATTAATGGAGACTAAAAGAACATTAGAAAAAAATGATGAAACATTGCTTCTTTGAAAAGATAAACAAGGCCAAACTAAGCAAAGGAAAGAGAGAGGAGACTCAAATTAGGAAAATTAGAGATGAAAAAGGGAACATTACAATAGATACCAACAAAATCCAGAGAATCATTAGGGAATCCTTTGAAAAACTATATTCAAAGAAACTAGAAAACTTAGATGATATAGATAAATTCCTAGACAAAGACACATATTACCTGCCAAAATTAAGTCAAAAGGATGTAAACAACTTAAACAGAGCTATAATGAACAGCGAGATCAGAGTAGTAATAAAGAGTCTCTCAACCAAGAAAAGCCTAGGATCAGATAGCTGGATTTACTGTTGAATTCTATAAGACCTTTAAAGAAGAATATCAATGCTCCTCAAGATAGTCCATAAAATACAAAAGGAAGGAACACTACCACATTCATTCTATGAAGCTAGTATTACCTCGATACCAAAACTAGATAAAGATATATCAAAAAAGAAAAAGTACAGAATAATTTTCCTGATGAACCTAGATGCAAAAATCCTTAATAAAATACTTGCAAATCAATTTAAGCAACCCATTAAAAAGATCATGCACTACGATCAAGTTGGTTTCATTATACAAATGCAAGACTGATTCAACATATGCAAGACAATAAATGTAATACAGCATATAAATAGACTCAGAAATAGAAATTACATCCTACCAAGAGATGTAGAAAAGGCCTTCAATGACGTTCAGTATCGTTTTATGATATAAGCCTTGAAGAAACTAGGGATCAAAGGAACATACCTCAACATATGGGCTGGGATTTAGCTTAGTTGGTAGAGTACCACTCTGCAGTCACTGAGGTCCCTGGTTCGATTCCCAGCACCACAAAAATGGGAGAAGGACATGGCAATCCACTCCTGAGGCAATCCCCAAACAAATAGCCATTGAAAACCCTATGAGGTCACTATGAGTTGGACACAACTCGATGGCACCTAGCAACAACAACAACCTCAACATAATAAAGGCAATATATGAAAAACCTACAGTCAACATCATACTAAATAGGGAAAAACTGAAAGCATTTCCCTTAAAATCAGAAAGAAGACAAGGTTGTCCACTGTGTCCACTAGCATTCAGTGTCGTAACTGTTCCATTAGTCACAGCAATAAGACATGAGAGAAATAATAGGGATCCAAATAGAAAAGGAAGAAGTCAAATTATCCCTATTTGCCAATGATATGATCCTATATTTAAAAGACTTTGAGGATTCCACCAGAAAACTCTTTGAACTAATAAACACTTCTAGGAAAGTAGCAGGATACAAAGTCAGCATACATAAATCAGTATCTTTTCTGTATACCAGTAACAACCAGGCAGAGGAAGAAATAAGGAAAACAATCCCATTCACAATAGCTTCAAAATAAAATGCCTGGGAATAAATCTAACCAAGGAGGTGAAAGACTCCTATAATGAAAACTTTAAAGCACTAAAGAAATCAAAGACAATGCCAGAAGGTGGAAAGATCTCCCATGCTTGTAGATTGGATGAATCAATATTGTGAAAATGGCTGCACTACCAAAAGCTGTCTACAGATTTAATGTAATTCCCATCAAAATCCCAATGACATTCTTCACAGAAATAAAGAAAACAATCCTAAAATTCATACAGAAGCACAAAGATCCTGAATCACTAAAGCAATCCTGAGAAGAAATAACAATTCAGGGGCATCACAATTCCTGATTTCAAATTATACTACAAAGCCATAGTAACAAAAACTGCATGGTACTGGCACAAAATCAGACATGTAGACCAATGAAACCGAATAAAGGATCCAGAAATAAATCCACATAGCCACAGCCACCTGATATTCGACAAAAGTACCAAAAATATAAGTTGGGGAAAAGATACCCTTTTCAACAAATGGTGCTGGGAGAACTGGATATCCTCATGCAGGAGACTGAAACCAGATCCTTCTCTCTCACTTTGTACAAAAAATCAGTTCAAAATGGATTAAAGACCTTAGTATAAAACTTGAAACTGCTACAGGAAAGCATGGGGAAACACTTCCTAGACATAGGCATAGGCAAGGACTTCCTGAACAAGACTCCAATAGCACAGGAAACAATAGTTAAGAGAATTTACAAATGGGATTGCATGAAATTAAAAAGCTTTTGTACAGCAAAGGACCAAACTATCAGAGTGAAGTCATATCCTACAGAATGGGAGAAAGTCTTTGCCATTTATATATCAGGGGATTAATATGTGACATATATAAAGAGCTCAAAAACTGAACACCAAAAAAAGCAAAATATCCAATCCAAAAATGCGCAAAATAACTGAACTGAGATTTCTCAAAAGTAGAAATAAAAATGGCCAATAATCATATGGAAAAATGTTCAACATGCTTAGCCATCAGGGAAATGCAAATCAAAACTACATTGAGATACTATCTCACCCCAGTCAGAATGGATACCATCAACAAATCAAAGTACAACAAATGCTGGTGAGGATGTTGGGAGAAAGGAACCCCACTACACTGTTGGTAAGAATGCAGGTTGGTGCAGTCACTCTGGAAATCAGTTTAGAGGTTCCTCAAAAAACTAAAAATAGAACTACCATATGACTTGGTTATACTATTCCTGGGTGTATATCCAAAGGAATGCATATCAGTATACCACGGAGATACCTGTTTGTCCACATTTACTGTGGAATTATTAACTATTAATTATTAATAATTAAGATATGGAAACAACCTAGGTCTCCATTAACAGATGAGAGAATAAGGAAATTGTAGTATATATACACCACGGAGTTTTATTCAGCCATAAAGAAGAACAAAATTATGGCATTTGCTGCAAAATGGATGGAACTAGACATTATCATTTTAAGTGAAATAAGCGAGACCCAGAAAGACAAATATTGAGTGTTTTTTCTCATGTGGATGTTACACTTACATATATATTCAGTACTAAAACATACAGGTCATGAAAGTAGACAAGCCCATGTAGGGAAGGACAATGGACTAATGAAAAGGGAAGGGCAAAAAGAAAGGGTAATGAGAGAAAGGAAAGGAAAGATCACATATTTTGCCCTTAAGTCAAATTCAAGATGTAGATAGACAGATAGACAGACAGACAGACAGATAGATAGATAGATAGATACATACATACATACATACACACACACACACACACAAAACAGACATGCAAGTCAAAGGGGGACGATTGGTGGGGAGACAGAAGAGAGGAAGAGGATAACCTGAGGGTAATGAGGGAGGCGAACATGAACAGTGTACAATAAAACACATGTATGGGAATGGCATAATAAATGTCACAAGTCCCATTATGTTGTACACTTTGTTGTTCTTAGGTGCTATGGAGTCGAATTACTAATAAGATTACTTGGGAAAAAAATGACAAAAGAATAATCATCAAAACAAAGGAAACTAAAAATATCATAAAGGACTATGCTACACTATGGAAATAAATTTGAAGATGTAGATGGAATACACACACATACACACACACTTTTTTTTTGGTAGTACCCAGAGTGGAACCTAGAGCACTCATGCCTGTGAGGCTAATGCTTCACCACTGAGCTACACTCCCAGCACTTTTTGATTTTTTATTTTGAGACAGGTTTTCACTAAGTTATTCTTAGGTGCTGTCAAGTCAAATCTGACTCATAGAGACCCGATGTATAACAGAATGAAACATTACTCAACACTGTCCCATACACATGATGTTTTATGTTTGAACCCATTGTTTCAGTCACTCTTATCATTTTTAGTAGTGTCACATCAGCAAATGGAGTTTCCAGTGACTCTACTCCATTCCCATCATTAAGATCTACTCTACTTTGAGAAGGCAACTCTTCTCTAGTAGTCTTTTGAATTCCTTCCAAAATGGGCACTCACTTTCCAGCACTATATTTGACAGAGCTTCTCTGTTATTCATGGGGTTTTCAATGGCTAATTGTTTCAGGAGTGGGCTGCCAGGTCCTTCTCCCTAGTCTGCCTTAGTCTGGAAAGTCAGCTGAAACCTGTCCATCCTTGGTGGTCCTACTCGTATCTGAAATACCAGTAGCATAGATTTCAGCATCACAGCAACGCTCAAGCCTCCACAGCACGATGGGTTGACAGACACATGAGATTATAGGTATGTACTGCAATGCTTGGCTGGAATGGATAATTTCTAGGAAAATCACAATTTACCAGACTAGCATTAAGTCTTAAATGACAAATTACCTTAGAAAACAATAGAAAAATTAAAGTACTTCCCCCACAACAAAACTCCTGGCTCAGGTAGTCTAATTGGGAAATTCTCCCATACCTATAAAAATCAAATTGCCCAGTAGTTCTTAAACATCCAGAGTGTTAAAAAGGAAATACTCAAAATTCATCTTAGGAAGAAAGTAAACTGTCGATTGAATTGAAGCCTATGAAAGATTGTGCTACAGACCATTCTCAATTATGAATATCATTGTAAAAACTATTAAATACTAGCAGGAGTGATCTAATAAATACATTTGAAAAACAAGCTGGGCATAGTGGTACAAACATATAATCCCAGCATGCAGGAAGCTGAGGCCGGAGGATCATGGGTTCAAGGCCAGCCTGAGCTAAACAGGAAGACTCTTACTCAAAAAAAAAAAAAAAAAAAAAAAAAAAAAAAAAAAAAAAAAAAAAAAAAAAAAAAAAAAAAAAAAAAAAAAAAAAAAAAAAAAAAAAAAAAAAAAAAAAAAAAAAAAAAAAAAAAAAAAAATTGGAAAAGAAAGAAGAGGAACAAATATATCATGACCAAGTAGGGTTTATTACAAATTTGCAAAGATGGTTTTATACTAGAAAATCTATTGATATAATCCATCATATTCATAGAGACAAGGAGAAAAACCATATGGTCATCTCTATAGACACCAAAAGAGCATCTGACAGTTAATTTAAAAATTTAAGTTAAATATTATGTATATAAAAGTACCATTAGACTTTTCCTCACTGAAATCTATAAATCAATTGTAAAATTCCTTCAGAAAGACAGGCAAAAAAGAAAAGCTGGGAAAATCTTGTAAAAGAACAGTGAGAAGGAGTTAGCCCCACTGACACTTAAATACACTATAAAGATGCTTTAATTAAAAGTTTAATATTGCTGTCTAAATGGAACAAAGTAGACAGTTCATATGGAATTTCAGTATATGATAAAGGCAATTTTAATATGTGGGAAAAATGAACTTCAGCTTTTTTGTGTGGTGCATGAATCCAGGGCCTTACACATGCTAGGCAAGTGCTCTGACACTGAGCTATAGCCCCAGCTCCCTTTTTATTCTTGCTAAATTGAGGAGGCTGCCTCTGGCCTCAAACCTGTGATCTCCCTGGGATTATAGATATATACTAGGGTACTCATATAAACTTCAACTTTTGAGTACAAAGACTTGCTATAACTGAATGACTATAATAGATTTCTAAAAATGATAAAAGTGGATTCACACCTTACACCATTATAAATTCCAGAAGTATGAGGGATTTAAAAGTAAACAAATGAAACCATATAAGTATTAAAAGAAAACTTGGATGAAATACAGTATAACTTAGGGTAAACTTTAAAAATGAGTTGTATGCAAATGCCTCCCCAAAGATGTCAACACCCCAATCCCTACAACCTGCTATGTTACATGTCAAAAGGGATTCTGCAGACTTAATTAAGGTTACAGGGAAGTTATCTTGTATTATTCAGATGGGCCCAAACTAATCAGATGATCCAGAGTCAGAAACGGCTAGAGTCAGAAATGTGGCAGAAAAGGAAGTCTAAGAGATTTGAAGAGAAACTTAATGTGCTGTTGCTAAAGTAGACATGGAAAGCATGAGAAGGAACCTGGGCAGCTCTAAAGAACAAAGAATGACCCTGGCTGACAGTCAGCAAAGAAGAGAACACCTCAGTCCTACAACCTCAAGTTTTTAAAAAACATACTTTAACATAGTTAAAATAAAATGATCTGTGTGGATTTGCTTGCCAATAATCCAAATAATGCAGGTTGTGGAAACAGGTGTAGAAGAACACTGGCCATAAAAAGATAGTTGTTGAGCCAGATGATGGGCAGCTGGAGGTTCATTATACTATTCTGTCAGTTTCAGACATGGAAATTTCTGTAATAAAATGTGTGTTTCTGTGTGCTTATTCACAAGCTTGCATAAATACCTTTGTGTTCATTATATTAGTGTTTTTAGGGGGTAAATTTCAAGAGGTAAGCTTTGTAGCCCAAAGAGAATGAATATTTTTATTTTTATGAGCACTCCAGATTACCCTTTTAAGAGTATTGATAATCAGTAATATATATAAGATGTTCATTTCCTAAACACACTTACCAGCAATCTGGGAGATTAAGTGATCTGCTTAAAATTATCTAGCAGAATCTAGAAAAAACCTCAGATGATTATTAATAATTATCATAATGCCTAACTCAGTGTTGTTGTTAGGTGCCCTCAAGTTGGTCTCCAACTCATAGTGACCCTGTGTATAACAGGTGAAACACTATTTTCAGTGCTTCTCTGATATTCATAGGGTTTTCAGTAGCAGATGGATTTTTGGGAGTAGGTTGTCGGGTCCTTCTCCTAAGCCTACAGTATCTGGTGTTCCCCAGCGGTCTCCCATCCAAGTACTAACCAGGCCTGACTCTTCTTAGCTTCTGAGATCTGACAGGATTGGATGCCACGGTGGTATGGCTGCAGGCTACCTAACTCTGTACAGTTTACTAATTTAAACAGTTTGAAAATTTGCATATATGCAATACTGAATAAAAGACTCATCAGCCTTTGACTCCTCTACCAATTGTTAAAAAAAAGTTCCTAATTATGACTTAAAAGTTTAGGAAATAAATGCAAGTTCTCTAAGTGGAACTGGGGATGTAGCTCTGTGGTAGACCACTTGCCTATAATGTGCAAGTCCCTAGGTTCAATCACCAGTACCACCAAAAAAAGAAAAAAATCCTTGAAATTGAAATCCTTGAAATTGGTCGTCTAACCAAGTCTTCAACTTTGCCTTCCATGCCTTATCATATTTAACTATAAAATTGCAATATATTTCTGAAGGAAAATGCAGAAACAAAATAATGATAATGGGAGAAGGACATGGCAGCCCACACCCAAAAAACAATCCTTAAGCAATCAGCCATTGAAAATTCTATGAAGGTTGCTATGAGTCGGACTCAACGCCACAGTATCTAACAACAAGTATCTTAGAAACAGATTACCACTGAAATACGACAGATATATTTAGTGAATATTGATAATCAATACATTTTTTAACCTGAGCAATGAGAAATGAAATTGGACTTTAATATTTCCATTCCCATCTTTAATTGATGGGAAAAGAACAGACCAGTTCAAATATCTGCTTTTTCCCATGGTATATTTTTATAGCGTATAGACATTGAAACTCCACATATCAATCAATATATAGTAATGATATCAAAAAATGAAATTCCTAGAAAGTAATATCAAACTGGATGTGGTGGCATATGCCTATAATCCTAGCACTTGGTTACCGGTCAGCTGGCTGAGGTCCTGTTGCCCTACCTGAACAGAAATCATGGGTAGGCACAGAGAATCTCTACAAGTGCTAGGTTTTGGCAGCATCCATGTCCCTGAGTATTTAACGGCAGTGAGCAGTAGGCAGACAAGCAACAGCAGCATGTGGCATTCTGTAGTGTTTAGCTCTTATGTAGGCCAAGACAGTCAAGAATCTTAAGCCTTAGATAGCAGCTGGCATTGCAAACTTCTGGATGGGCCTTGGTACTGGGATCCTCAGCCTTGACAGCAGCAGCCAGTGTTATGGCTCTCAGGCCTAGGATGTCTGAGACCCCAGGTCCTAAAGACTTGAAAGCTCTCTGGAACTTTTCTAGTAACCAGGGCCTGAAGTTTCTCTTCTTTGATTTTTTTTCTGCTTCCTATCCTCCTTTAGTCTTAGCTCTCTGCCTTCCCTCCTTTTCCTGCCCTGGCTGCCTGTCTGGAACTGTTCAGTTGTCTCTTACTGCTACAGATGCTGTAGCCATTGCCGCCATTCAGGAGGCAGCTATCACTGCCCTCAGCTGCTCCCAATGTTTCTGCTGCTGCTGACCACTGGTCTTGCAGCTCTGCCTCTTTTGCAACTGTCATTTGCAGCTGTCAATGCTTTGCTGCTTTTACCACTCGACTTGTCAATTAATAGGCTTTGTTCCTTTAAGGCCACAGTGCTCAGGCCCCTCCCCCACTGCTACTGTCAGAGCCACAAGGTTCTGGGCTCCATTTCTGCCAGTTGTTGGAGATGCCCAGGCTGTACTCTGCTTCCTGTCTCTCCAGTTTTATGGCTTTGAGCTAGTTCTGGCAGATCATTCAAGCAGCCCCCAGGTCTACTCCTGATTGTTTGAGCTGCACAAGGCCACCCTCCACTTCTTGTCAGTGGAGCTTTGTGCTTCCCATGCTAACTCCGGCCAATTGTTGGAGTGGCTCCCAGTTACACTGGGCCACATTCTGTTTCCTCTTAATTAACAGGACCTTATAAGCCACCCTAACTCCCACCAATCATTGGAACAGCTGCCATTACCACTCTTGCCCTATCACTGGACCTGTGTGGGCTGACTCTGTTTCCTGTCAATCAGCAAAGCCTGATGGTTTCGGTGGTAGTTATGGCTGATTGTCGGAGTGACTCTTGGTTCCACTCCTGCCTGATTATTGAAGCTGCACAGAGCCAGCTCTGCTCCTGCCATTACCATCAAGACAGCTGGCTGCTGCCCTGCTTTAGCAGATAGGTGAATGGGTTGCCTTGATGTCCTGCCTCTCTGTTATCCTCACTGCTGCCATCACCCCACTCTAGTTGCTTTGCTTCTTTCTTCATGTTACCAGTGCAGCCTATGCTACTAAAAATAGGAAAAAGTGCCATTCATGAGAAACCTTTTATTGAGCCAAATTTTGCAAAACCAGAGGAGGCACCACAGGAGAGTGTCTCCCAGCTCACTCAATGAGCTGAAAAGCCTTTTTATATAGTCATAAAGGGGCTATCTGCACCAATCACAGCATTGTCCTTTTTGCACCAGTCACAACAGTCCCTTTACCAGGTCACCAGGGGAAGTGCTCCCCCTCTAGCCTGGGTGGAAGTGGTTACAGAGAATGTCAGTGCAAGCTGCTTGAAACAGTTGTGGATGGGGCCACTCCCTTGGGAGCTACAGCAAACAGCTGCAACCATATAACTTCCTCAAGATGTTCAAGGAATGTTCACAGTAGCAAGCACTGGTATTATCATGTCTCAGATGGCTGTTTGGCTGAGAATCCTTTACTCAAGGCAGCCATGATAGCAAGGTGAGTCCAATAGCTGCTGATTAGGGAGTCAAATTACCTCACCCTCTAACATCTGTGGTTATTAATAGCAGGATAAACACCAGAAGCAGTGCTTTTTAATAACCTTATTATTAATATCAGTATTGATGTTATAGTATTTAATAGTGCTTTTAACAAGGTTTAATAACTTCCCAGTGCCCCAGGAAGAGGTGGGTCCCCTTGATCTGTCTTAGGAGGATTGTAATTTCAAGACTAGCCTAAGTTACATAGTGAGACCTTGCCTCAAAAAAAAAAAAAAAAAAGCCTAAAACAAACCCTTTACTCTTAGTATTTTTACATCTCCCCAAAGAATGTGTGATTACTTATTTCCATTTAGGAACATCAACTCATATCAAGGATGTCCAAGATGAAAGAAAAAACTTTTGTTCATCAATAAATATAACATTATAATGTATACAGTTGATTATTAATATGCCTGTTTTTTCTGTTTTCCTTTTCAAATGTAAACAAAACTATCAGCAAAACATACTGGTGTTTCTTATACCAGAAGGTGACTTTCACAGAGATCACATCACTCTGAAGTAACTGAGACAAACAGTATGAGACCTTATAATGTTATTCCTAAAAGATAAGCTGCCAGTGCTCATTCTCTTGGATCAAGGCAACATTCTTCTTTCCTGCTCTTTCTTACTACTGATACTTATAGAACATTCTCATACTTTCCCCATCATCATCTTAGCCACTTGCCTTTTTCCAGTTCTAAAAGATGGAAAAATATTATTTTCCTTAAGAACAGCATAGAAATCGTCTACTGTATTTAAGAAATATTGCAAAAGTGAACTGGGCTGGACACAGTGGTACACATCTATAAACATAGCTACTCAAAAGGCTAACATAGGAGGATCATTGAGTTTTCAAGGCCATCATGGACAACATAGTGAGACCCTCATTGCTGAAAAAAATGAACTAAATGAACTCGAAGGCAGAAAAAGAATGATACCAAAATATCTTAAAGGTTTAGAATAATTCTATGATTTTTATGAAAATTTATGCAATCATGTGGTTTTCTCAAGCTATTAGTATATTGCAGATTTAGAAATGGTTTAGCTCAGCTGATAGAATGGTGCTTTGCATTGAGTACCTATCCTCCCCACTGCAAAAATAGGAGAAGGATGTAGCCACTCCCAAAACAATCTTGAAACAATCAGCCATTGAAAGTTCTATGAGAGTTGCTACTAGTTGGACACAACTTAACCATACCTAACAAGAAGAAGAACAACAGCAGAAGATTTTACTTTCAGCCTAATGCTCTTACCAGTAAGTGTTGTTGTTGGGTGCAATTGAGTCAGGTACAACAGTTGGAAACAATACCATACATTGTGCCATGCACACGATCTTTTTATATTGGAGCCCATTGTTGCAGACACCGTGTTTCTTCTCATTTTGAGTTGTGCCACATCAGCAAATGGAGGTCCCAGGAGCTTTACTTCATTCCCATCATTAAGATCAACTCTTCTTTAAAGAAGCAGATCTTTTGCTTTTTGAATGTCTTCCAGCCTGAAGGACTCATTATCCAGGACTATATTTGACAGTGATCTGCAGCCATACCACCCTGGCGTCCAATCCCGCCTGATCTCAGAAGCTAAGCAGGGCTGGCCTGGTTATTCCTTGGATGGGAGACTGCCTGGGAATACCAGGTACTGTGGGCTAGAGAGAAGGACCTGGCAATCCAGTCCCAAAACAGTCCACCACTGAAAGCCCTATGAATAGCAGAGATGCACTGACAATAGTGTCAGGCATGGCGCGGGGTCATGGAATGTTCTGTTCTGTTGTATATAGGGTCACTATGAGTAGGACTGATGCAACGGCACTTAACAACAACATATCTGATAGTGCTTCTCTGCTATTCATGTGGTTTTCAATGGCTAATTATTTCAGGAGTGGGTAGCTGGGTCCTTCTCCATAGTCTCTCTTGGTGTGGAAGCTCAGCTAAAACCTGTCCACTCAGCTAAAACCTGGTTTGCTCTTTGGGTCAATTTCTAGCAACTTCTAATTGTTTTCATAAGGGTGCTGGCTGAAATTCTCGGACAATATAGAACTCAACTGAGCTCAACAGAAATTCATTCATGTATAACTATCTTCTAAGTAAAAGCTTATTTTAAAAACAACACAACACACACCAAAAGCATAACACTTCTTAAAAGATTATGTTTAGGGGCTCCTTAAATTGTTTAAAAGATCAATATGAGAAATTCTTGTAAACAATTCAGTTCTTACTGAGTCTGTGTCCTTTGAACTTAAAAAGACTATGATATAATTGCTCTGTAAATATCAGAATTTTCTAAATATTGTGCAATGTGCACAAAGAACCTGTCAGATGGCTTATCTTGTACTTACCAACTTGTTTATTTTTGTGCCTCTAAAAAGCTGTATTTTTTAACAAGAGCAGCTGCTACTTTGTAAATATTTTAATGGCTTCTGTTAAGTAGAGCTGTCAGTTTAACAAACAATATTATAAAAGATTTTCATTCTTCCATGTGATTGCACATCTTGAAATGTGTTTTACCCTGAAAATCCTTTGGAGATTTTAGACTGGAAAGGATATCTCCTTTGAACGCACAAAGCCAACAAAAGGATAGAATTAAAGAATAATATATAAGATCACCAGAAAAAGTGTCATTCATTTTAGAAGAAAAGGGTATAACAGCAATAAGTTCTTAGCTCACTTCTCTGCTTGTGAGTCAAGCAGTTTGTTGAAATGGAACAGAATTGGCTTAATGCCAGACATTTGAGATATGAACTTTGATTCTTCTGCTATTTAATGGATACTGTTTTAGAGCAAGCTAATTAACTTCTTTGACACTTAGTTTCTTTTCCTCTTTCTTTCTCTCTTTCCTTCTCTCTCTCTCCCTCCCTCCCTCCCTCCTTCTCTCCCTCCCTCCCTTCCTTCCTTCCTTCCTTTTTTAAAAGTACTTAGGAGTTGAACCCAGGGCTTTACTCATGCTTTTCAAGCACTATACCACTGAGCTGCACCCCCAGCCCATATTTTTTATTTTTTGTATTGAGATGGAGTCTCGTTAAGTTAATCAAGCTTCCTCTGGCCTTGAACCTGGCATCTTCCTGCATTAGCCTCCCAAATCGCTGGCATTATAGGAATGAGCCACCATGCCCAGCTGACTCTTAGTTTCCATATCTGCAAAGGAAATAATGATACCTACTTTATAGGGTTTGCAGGGTCATTATGAGAATTAGAGATAATATATGTGAATGGCCTAACTCAATAAAAGTGACAATTATTTGTCTTATCTACCTAGCAATCATCAACCCCCCACTGATTCTTTAGTCTTTCTCTTTTATATTTTTATCCATCCAACTTTTCTCTTCTTTTCTGTTTACTTCATGGAATTCAAACTGGTAACTATTTATTGATAAGCTTATTTGGTACTGTTGTTGAATTAATAAAGAAATAGAAGCTCAGAAAAATGAAATGACTTGTCCAAGATCACAGCTAAAAAAGAGATCAGTGCCTAGTCTCCTGGATTGTTCACTATTTTACTTCTTACTATAAAATGAAATTTGGTAAGGTAATTCTATCCTGGGTTTGAAGGAGCATGTATATGTTGTTGTTGTTGTTGTTGCTAGGTGTTGGTGAGTTGGATCTGACTCACGGTGACCCTATGAAAAACAGACAAAACACTCCTTGATGCTGTGCGGGGCATATAATACTTTTTATGTTTAAGCCCATTGTTGTAGACACTGTGTCAATCATCTAGTTGAGGGTCTTCCTTTTTTTGTTGACCTGCCACTCCCTTCTCCAGGGATTGGTCCTTCATAACAACATGTCCAAAACACATAACATGCCGTCTAACCATCCCTGCTTCCAAGGAGCACTCTGGTTGCACTTCTTGTAGGATAGATGTTAGTTCTTTTGACAGTCCATGGTATATTCAGTATTCATCTCCAGCACCAGAGTTCAAAAGCATCAATTCTTCTCCTGTCTCATTATTCATTGTTCAGCTTTCACAACCATATGACACAACTGAAAGTACCATAGCGTTAATCAGGTGCACCTTTGCAACAGCTTTTCCCAAGGCAATGCATCTTTTGATTTCTTGACTGCTGCTTCCATGGGTGTTGATTGTAGAACCAAGTAAAGCAAAATCTTGGACATCATTCACTTTTCCAGGTATCATGAAGTTGCTTACCCAGTTGCAAGGATTGTTGTTGATGCTGAGTTGCAATCCATACTGAACACTGTGCTCTTTGATCTTCATCAGTAAATGCTTCAAATCCTCTTCAGTTTCAGCAAAGTTGTGTCATCTGCATAACACAGATTGTTAATGAATCTTCTTCCAACTCTGATGCCACATTGTTCTTCATAATGTCCAGCTTCTCAGATTATTTACTCCACATACAGACTGAAGATACATGGTGAAAAGATACAGCCATGATGCATACCTTTCTCAACTTTAAACCAGGGAGTATTCTCTTGTTTTGTTTGAATGATTGCCTCCTGGTCCATGTACAAATTCCTCATGAATACAATTAAGTGCTCTGGTATTTCCATTCTTCACAATATTATCCATAATAATAATAATATCCATAATGTCCATTATTGTGATCCATACAGTCAAATGCCTTTCCTTCGTCAATAAAACATATACAGACATCTTTTTTATATTCGCTGCTTTTGGTTAATATCCATCTGACATCAGCAATGACATCCCTGGTTCTATGCCCTCTTCTGAATGTAGCTTGATTTTCCAATAGTTCTTTTTCTGTATACTGCTGCAGTCGCTTTTCAATGATCTTTAGCAAAATTTTACTTGCATGAGATATTAATGATATCATCCAATAATTACCACATTCAGTTGGATCCCCTTTCTTGGGAATAGGCACAAATATGGATCTCTTCCAGTCAGTTGGCCAGGTCAGTGTTTTCCAAGTCTCTTGGCATAAACAAGTGAGCACCTCCAGTACTACATCTGTTTATTAAAACAACACTATGGTATCCCAGCAGGTCCTGGAGCCTTGTGTTTTATCAGTTCCTTCAAAGTAGCTTCTACTTCATCCTTTAGTACCATTGGTTCCTGATCCTATGCAGCCTTTTGATATGATTGGTCATCCAGTAATTCTTTTTGGTATAACAATTCTGTGTATTCTATCTACTTTTGATGTTTCCTGCATCATTTAATATTTCCCCTGTAGAGTCCTTCACTATTGCCACTTGCAGCTTGAATTTTTTCTATAATTCTTTAAGTATGAGAAAAACAGAATGTGGCATTATTCCGTTTTGGTTTTCTAGCTCCAGCTTTTTGCACATGCCATTATAATATTTGATACTGTCTTCTCAAGCTTCCTTTGAAATCTTCTGTTTAGTTCCTTAACTTTATCATGTCTTCCTTTTACATTAGCTGCTTGATGTTCAAATGCAAGTTTCAGGGTCTCTTTTGACACGTAATTTGGTCTTTTCTTTTTTCCTGACTTTTTAATAGCCCTTTGTTCTCCTCATGAATGATGTTTTTGGTGTCATGCCACAACTCGTCTAGTCTTTGATCATCAGTGTCTAGTTCATCAAACATGTTCCTGAGGTGGTCTCTGAACTCAGTCAGGATATACTCAAGGTCATACTTTGGCTCTTGTACTCTTGTTCTAATTTTCTTTAGTTTCAGTTTGAACCTGCAAATGAGCAGTTGATGGTCTGATCCACAATCAGCACCTGGTCTTGTCCTGAATTTTGATAGTGAGCTTTCCCATGCTCTTTTCACATATGTAGTCAGTTTTGTTCCTGTGTGTTCCATCTGGTGAATCTCATGTGTATAGTTGTTATTTATGTTCATGAAAACATGCATTTGCAGTAAAAAGGTTATCGGTCTGACAAAATTCTATCAGGTGTTCTCCAGCATTGTTTCTATCACTAAGGCCATATTTTCCAACTACTGAGCCTTCTTGTTTACAACTTTTGCATGCCAGTCACCAGTAATTATTAATGCATCCTGATTGTATGTTTCATCAATTTCACACTGCAGAAATTTATTAAAAACCTTCCCTTTTTTCATTTGCAGCCTTGGTGGTGAGTGTGTAAATTTGAATAATAATGATGTTAACTGGCGTTCCCTGTAGGTGTATAGATATTATTCCTATCATTGACAGCATTGTACTTCAGGACAGATCATTAAATGTCTTTTTTTATGATGAATGTAATCCCATTTCATTTCATTTCAATCCCATTGTCATTCCTGGCATAGTAGACCATATGATTATCTGATTCAAAATGGCCCACACCTGTCCATTTTAACTCATGATCCCTAGAATGTAGATGTTTATGGGCTCCATTTTCCTTTGGATGATTTCTAATTTTCCTAGATTCCTATTACATACATTCCACATTCCAATTATTAATGGATATTTACAGTTGTTCCTCCTCATTTTGAGTCATGCCACATCAGCAAAAGGAGATCCCTGGGGCTCTACTCCATTCCCATCATTAAGGTAGACTCTGTTTTGAGGAAGCGACTTTTTCCCCAGTTGTCTTTTGGCTGCCTTCCAAACTGGGAGGGTGGGGGGTGGGGGAGCTCATTTTCTGGCACTATATCTGAAAGTGTTTCTCTGCTATTCATAGGGTTTTCATTGGCTAATTGTGTCAGGAGTGGGCTTCCAGGTCCTACTCCCTAGTCTGTCATAGTCTGGAAGCTGTCTGGACTTGTATACCTGAAACTTGTCTAACTGAAACTGTCTAACTGACCCTGCTGGTATCTATAATACCAGTAGCATAGCTTTCAGCATTACAGCAACAGGCAAGCCTTCATAGTATGGCAAATTGACAGATAAGTAAGGGATGTATAAGATAGGAGAGAGAAAAATTAGTGCAAGAGACAAGAAAACAAATGGGATTAAAGAAAAAGGATTAAAGAAAAAGCAGGGAGAACTTTCCCCTTCCCCTATAGGGTGCAGCAAACTATTTTTTTTCTTTTATTATGATCCGACCTTTATATAGGTTTTTTTCCTTCTTATAATTTTGATTCAGCTCCCACATATGAGTGAGAACATGTGGTGTTTTTCTTTTTGAGCTTGTGTTCGTTCACTTAAAATAATTTTCTCCAATTCCATCCATTTTGCTGTGAATTGCCTTATTTCATTTTTTTATTGCTGAGTAGTATTCCATTATGTATATTACCATAGTTTTTTTTATCCATTCTTCTGTTGAAGGGCACTTTGGTTGATTCCATATCCTTGCTATTGTGAAAAGTGCTGCATTGAACATGGAGATACAGGTGTCTCTGTGGTATGATGCCTCATCTCCCTTTGGGTAAATTCCCAATAGTGTTATAGCTGGGTCATACGGTAGATCTATTTTTAGTTTTTTAAGATACCTCCATATTGATTTCCACAGTGGTTGGACCAATTTACAGCTCCACAAACAATGTAACAGTGTTCCCTTTTCTCTGCAACATTGCCAGCATTTGTTGTTATTTGTTTTATTGATCTTGGCCATTCTTACTGGTGTAAGGTGAAATCTCAGAATTGTTTTAATTTGCATTTCCCTTATAGCTAGGGATATTGAGCAGTTTTTCATGTGTTTCATGGCTTTATGGACCTCTTCATTTGAGAACTGTCTACTCAGTTCTTTTGCCCATTTGTGTATTGGGTTATTTGGTTTTGGGGGAGTTTTTTTCTTAAGTTCTTTATAAATTCTAGTAATTAGACCTTTGTCTGATGTATAGGATGTGAAGGTTTTTTCCCATTCAGTGGGGGTTTCCTTGACTCTGTTAATTCTTTCTTTTGCTGTACAGATGCTTTTTAATTTCATGTAATCCCATTTATCTATTCTTATTGCAATTTCTTGAGCAATTGGAGTCCTATTAAGGAAATATTTTCCTATGCCTGTATGATGGAGTGTATTGCCTATCTTGTCTTCTATAAGTTTTAAAGTTTCTGGTTTTATGTTGAGATCTTTTATCCATTTTGAGTTAACTCTTGTGCATATTGAGAGGTGTGGGTCAGTTTTCATTTTTCTGCATGCGGATGACCATGTTTCCCAGCACCATTTGTTGAAGAGGCTGTCCTTTTTCCAGTTTATTTGCTTTGCTCCTTTGTCGAAAATAAGGTGCCTATAGGTGTGTTGAGGTATGTCTGGGTCTTCTATTCTGTTCCAGATGTCTTCAGGCCTGTCTCAAAAAAGTATAAATAAAAAAAAAAAGAAAAAGAAAAAAAAGGCTGGGGTGCAGCTCAGTGGTCTAGCACTTGCAAAGCATGCAAGAGAGAGTCCCTGGGTTCAACCCCTAGGACCACAAAAAAAAAAAAAAAAAAAGGTATGTGTATCAAAGGATAGAATAAAATATCAATAAAATGAAAAGAAAGTAAGAAATGGGCTGGGGGTACAGCTTAGTGGTAGAGTAATTGCAAAGTATATGCAAGGCCCTGAGTTCAGCCTCCCAGTACCACAAAATAAATAAATAAATAAACAAACAAACAAATAAATAACAAATGTTAAAAAAAAAAAAGGCATTATACTGCTAGTCGGTAATAAGCAGGAAGAAAGGGAACAGAGGGATCTTCAGCCAGCCAGGTCTAGAGGTCTCTGCTTCCCTGGTAGATAATACCATAAAAACAGCATACTTGTTCAAAGGCAACAATTAAAACCACTCTTCACTTCTATATTCATCCAGGAAGGATGATAAGACTGTGAGATGTACATCACCCTCAACAATCAAAAAGGACATTGCTTAGTGAATTCTGCTCACTTATCAGGACTGGGGTCTGTCAGTCTGCCATACTATGGGGACTTGTGTGTTGCTGTGATGCTGAAAGCTGTACTGATAGTATTACAGATACCAGCAGAGTCATGCAAGGTAGACAAGTTTCAGCTGAGCTTCCAGACTAAGACAGACTAAATTAGGGAGGAGAACCTGGCAACCCACTCCTGAAACAATTAGCCACTGAAAATTCTATGAATAGCAGAGAAACACCATCAAATACAGTGCCAGAAAAATTGTACCTTCAGGCTGAAAAGCATTCAAGAAACAAATGAGGAAGAATTGCCTACTCAAAGTAGAGTCGACTTTAATGACAGAAATGTAGTAAAGTCCCTAGGACCACCTTTTGCTGATGTGGCACAACTCAAAATGAGAAGAAACATAGTGGCTATAACATTGGGCTCAAACATAAAAAGCTTGTGTGCATGCCACAATGTTGGGTAGTGTTTCATAGGGTTGCTGTGAATTGGATCCAACTCCACAGCACCCAACAACAAAGAGATCATTAAGAAGAGAATAAGCAGCAAGGCATGGTGGTGCATGCCTGTAATCCCAGAGACTTAGGAGGCAGAGGCAGGACGATGGCAAGTTTGAGGCCAGAAGCAGCCTGCATGTTTAGCAAGACCCTATCTCAAGCTTAACAAGTAAAAAGGGGCAGGGAGCACAGCTAAATGGCAAAGTACTTGCAAAGCATATGGGAGGCCCAGGTTCAGCCCCTGCAACTACTGCAAAAAAATAGACAGAGAGAGAGAAGGGGGGAGGAAGAGGGAGAGAATAACCATCTTATTATAGAATTGAAATGTTTGTCTATCTAAAAAGCAGAAGTTAATCCATTACTAACCTTTTGAAGCCTGCAGCCATAGCCCTGTGGCATCCGATCCCATCAGATCTCGGAAGCTAAGCAGGGTCAGGCCTGGCTAGTACCTGGATGGGAGTCCGCCTGGGAACACCAGAAGCTGTAGGCTTGGGAGAAGGACCTGGCAACCCCCTCCCAAAAATCAATCTGCCATTGAAAACCCTATGCACAGCAGAGAAGCACTGACAATAGTGTTTCCCATTGTATAGAGGGTCGCTATGAGTCGGATACCGACTCGACGGCATCTAACAACAACGACAACAACCTTTTGAAATGTCTGCCTATGAGCCCAGCCCTTGAAAACACTGGGAATCCATTAACCCATTCTGGGCACAGGCCCCAGGGGTAAACGTTTCTTTCCTTTACTTGAAAGCTCAAATCTTACTATAGAAGATCACAGCCTACCTTAGCTCAAAGCAGCAGGAGCACTTTGCTATTGCCTGCCCTCATGTCTAGAATGTGTACTGCCTTTATAGTCTATGTCTATATTCTCTTATCTTTAATAAACTTGTTCTATACTCCATATTATAACTTCTGTGTCTCATATAAATTGTTTTATACAGGGAAACAGACAAACACAGGTGTCTGCTGCAAGGTAGTAGACAGGTTGTTGCTGCTGGGAAAGGACCTGCTGGCCACCAGCCTCTGGACCTGGCTTCCTTCTCTGGCTGGACTTGCTAACTATGTCTTCCCACTAACACCACCATGAAAAAATAATCAGATGAATCCAGAAGACAGGACATTTTATAAAATAATTGACTTGGAACCTTTATAGGTTAACACTGTTGGAAGATAAAAGGACAGACAAATGTAGTAAATTAAGAGACTACTAAGCCATAAAAGGGCTGGGATTTAGCTCAGTGGTAGAGAACTGCACTGCAGTCTCTGAGGTCCCGAGTTCAATTCCCAGCACTGCAAAAATGGGAGAAGGACCTGGCAATCCACTCCCAAAGCAGTCCCGAAACAGTCAGCCATTGAAAACCCTATGAGGGTTGCTATGAGTCGGATACCGACTCGATAGCACCCAACAACAACAACAACAACAACAAGCCATAAAAAGCCTAAGGCCATACCACCCTGAATGCATCTGATCTCATTTGATCTCGGAAGCTAAGCAGGGTCGGGCCTGGCTAGTGCTTGGATGGGAGACCACTTGAGAACACCAGGTGCTGTAGGCTTGGGAGAATGACTCCATTCCCCCAAAAAACAATCAGCCATTGAAAACCCTATGAATAGCAGAGAAGCACTAAGAGTACTGTTTCACCCGTTGTATGTAGGGTCGCTATGAGTCGGACACCAACTCAATGACACTTAATAACAACAACAAGCCATAAGAAAATGTAGTGTATAAATTTTGGATCTTGATTTGAGGAAATCAATTTTCTACCAAGAAAGGAAAAAAAAATTAACATCAAACTATTTAAAGAACTCCTATAACTAAATGACAAAAACCAACCCAATTAAAAATGAGCAAAGGACTTGAATTGACATTTCTCCAGAGAAGATATATAAATGACCAACAAATGCTAGGGTGTAGCTCAGTAGCACAGAGTGCTCTGTGCACTCTGAGGCCCTGGGTTTGATTCCCAGCACCACAAAAATGGGAAAGGATCTGGCAGCCAACTCCCAAGGCAATTTGCCATTGAAACCTCTATGATTAGTAGAGAAGCACTGACAAATATATTGCCCAAGAATGAGCACTCCCAGGATGGAATACTCCCAGGCTGGAATATATTCAAAATATGACTAGGGAAAAGTTGCCTCCTCAAAGTAGAGTTGAACTTAATGATGAGAATGGAATAGTGCCCCCGGGACCTCCATTTGCTTATGTGGCACAACTCAAAATGAGAAGAAACACAGTGACTGCAACAGTGGGCTCAAACATAAAAGAAGATCATGTGTATGACACAATGTCAGGTAGTGTTTTGTTCTGTTATACATAGAGTCACTATGAGTCAGACCCAACTTGTCAGCACATAACAACAACAAATATATACAAATATATACAAATATATATATATCCACAAATATATATATATATATATATATAGCTGCAAAGCCTGCAGCTGTAGCCCTATGGCATCCAATCCCATCAGATCTCGGAAGCTAAGCAGGGTCAGGCCTGGTTAGTACCTGGATGGGAGACCGCCTGGGAACACCAGAAGCTGTAGGCTTGGGAGAAGGACCTGGCAACCCCCTCCCAAAAATCAATCTGCCATTAAAAACCCTATGCACAGCAGAGAAGCACTGACAATAGTGTTTCCCCTGTTGTACAGAGGGTCGCTATGAATCGGATACTGACTCGACGGCACCTAACAACAACAACAAATTGCTGCAAATGACATTTCATTTTTTTATTGCTGAGTAGTATTCCACTTGCACACCCATGTTTATAGCAGCATTATAAACAATACTCAGGAGGTGAAAGAAACTCAAATATCAATGGACAGATGAATGGATAAACAAAATGTAGTATATACATACAATAGAATATTGTTCAGCCTTAAAAAGGAATAAATCCTATCACATACTACTACATGGACTTGGCCTTATACTTAGTGAAATAAGCCAGTGACAAAAACATAAATACTCCATGATACCATTTATACAAGGAATCTAAATTTGTTAAGTTCATATAAACAAAAAATAAAATGGTAGTTATCAGGGGCTGGAGGAAATGATGAACATTAAATGGGTGTGGTTTCAGTTTTGCAATATGGAAAAGTTCTAGAGACATGCTGTACAAAAATGTGAATATACTTAACACTACTGAATTGTCCATTTAAAAATAATATGATAAAAATTAAGTTATGTGGGTTTCTTGCCACAACTAAAAGTTTTTAAGAAGCACATAGACAGATACACTGTGGTCTAAGAATTTGGGGGGTTTTAGTAAGGTTTATGTTTCTCACAATAAATACATTTTTCACAGCTTTACTGTGTTTCAAATGATGCCCTGCGAAAGTTGCAAGGATTTCTCCATACATCTTTATACATTTGTATGATATGGGAATATACATCTCCCTTTAAGGAGATCATTGCTGACATCAAATGGATTTTGGCCCAAAGCAGAGTATACCAGAAAGATGTTTGTGTTATATTGACTATATTAAGGCATTTGACTGTGTGGATCACAACAAATTACGGATAACATTGCAAAGAATGGGAATACTGGAGCATTTAATTGTACTCATGAGGAATCTGTACACAGACCAAGAGACAGTCATTCGAACAGAACAAGGAAATACTGCTTGGTTTAAAGCCAGGGAAGGTGTGTGTCAGGGCTGTATGTATCCTTTCACAGTACCTCTTCAATTTCCATGCTGAGCAAATAATCCAAGAAAAATGTGGCCTCAGGATTGGAGGAAGACTCATTAACAACCTGTATTATGCAGATGACACAACTTTGTTTACTGAAACTGAAAAGGATTTGAAGCATTTACTGATGACGATCAAAGAACACAGTCTTCAATATGGATTGAGCCTCAACATCAAGAAAACTAAAATCTTTTCATCTGTGTAAGCAACTTCATGATAAATGGAGAAAAGAATGAAGTTGTGCAAAATTTTGCTTTACTTGGTTCTACAATCAACACCCACAGAAACAGCAGTCAAGAAATAAAAAGATGCATTGGGTGGGAAAAGCTCTTGCACAGGATTTGTTTAAAGTATTGAAAAGTAAAATGTCTCATTGAAGACGAAGGTGTACCTGACTCATGCTATGGTATTTTCAGTTGTATCATATGCTTGTGAAAGCTGAACAATGAATAAGGGAGACAGGAGAAGAATTGATGCTTTTGAATTATGGTGCTGGAGATGAATACTGAATATACTACCCACTGCCAAACGAACCAACAGATCCATCCTAGAAGTGCAACCAGAGTGCTCCTTGGAAGCAAGTATGGCTAGACTGCATCTTCTCATATTTCAGACAGTTGTTAGGAGGGATCAATCCCTGGGAGAAGGATGTCATGTTTGGGGGAGTAGTGGATAAGCAAAAAATAGGAAGACCCTCAACTAGATGGATTGACACAGTGACTGCAACAATGGACTTAAACTTATGTTTAAGATCATGTGCATGGCACAGTGTTGGGTAATGTTTCGTTCTGTTGTACATAAGATCACTATGAGTTGGACCTCACTCAACAGCACCTAACAAGAACAAAAAGTATACTTTAAAATGCTAATTGAAAGCTAGGGGCGTAGCTCAGTGGTTGTGTTCCTCCTTAGGATGTGCAAGGGCCTGGTTTCAAACCCAGCACCACAAGAAAGGAGAAAGATAAGAAAGGGAAAGGGGGTGGGGGGAGTAAGAGAGAGAAAGAAAGCTAATTTAACTGAAATATTGGGAAAGATATTTTTCTTTCCAGATTGTGCACTATGTGTGAAAAAATAAAATAATTCTCTTCTTACAATATTCCAAGATAACAGTCTGGTAACTGGCTGACAACAACAACAAAGAATATATGATTGATAAAGTGTTGACAAAAGCACTATGAATGGGCAAGATACAAGTGAATTGTCAAAAAATGTGAACTTGAAAACATTCCCCTGGCTGAGGTAAATATAGAAATATTGGAAGTAATAAGCGACTAAGACTACCAGATTTGTCTTATGTGCTGCATTGCAAATTGACAAAATAAAGGAAAAAGTTTCAATGGAGATTTGTGAAAGTTTTCCTGTAATCTTACTTTTGAGAGGGTTAGCAGAAATTGCATTTGTATTTAACAATGATCTTAATCATTTTTTAACAGAACTCCTGGGGCCCTTGGACAGAGGGGATATGTTAAATGAAGCTTTTGTTGGCCTATCATTAGCACCTCAAGGGGAAGACTCATTTCCAAATAATCTTCCTTCCTGTGGTTCAATTCACAGACGTATTATTCAACAAAAAATACTGAATGCATCTAACAGGTAAGATATATTAAACTAAAAAATTATTCCATAAAAGAAAGCACTTAGTATTCAATACTTTAAATATTCCCTGCTGAAATGCAAACTAACACCACCAACAACAAATGCAAACTAATAGCTAAGCAACAATATATGAAAATGTCAAGGAAAATAAATTCATTTTTCTCATGGCTAAGATCTTGGGGTAATTTAAGTTATGCCAGAACAGGCATAATAGAGCAGAAGTAAATATAAAAAGAATATTATCAGAATGAGTATCGTTCTCTATACCAAAATTTTTAAAATAATATATTCTATTTGTATTCTACAAATTCTAGGATTATTAAATTATTTTCAATGAATATTAAATTTTAGAACATGTAGTGATCCAATGTCGCAATTTGTGTTTTTTGCGTTGTACTTAAGAAATTTTATTCTAACCTAAGGAAGCAAATATTTTCCTTTGAGGAGAAAAAAATAAAGTTTTATAGTTTTAGTTCTTACATGTAAATCCATTTTAAGTTCATTCATTGTTATGTATGATGTGTAAAGATCTAAGTTCGTTATTTTGTGCATAGAAATCCAAGTTTCCCAGGACCATTTGTTGAAAATGATCTTTTTGCTCATTGAATTGCCTGGTCCTTTTGTAAAAACAATGGATCACAAGTGTAAGGATTTATTAATGGATTTGCCATTCTGTTCCATTGGCCTAAATGTCTATCTTTACACATCAAGTGCCTAGACTTTGCTAGAGACTGAGGGCTTCTATGGAATAAGATCTCACAAAATGTATCCAAATACCACAAAAGTAAATAGAAAAAGATAAACACTTTTGAAATAGTTACTTCAAAGAAACAAAAAATGAAAATCACACATCATTTGAGGAAAATTGTGCCCCCATGAAGTCAAAGACAACCATGTGACAACACTCCAAGCAGAATATACTCAAACAGCAACTGGGTATGTGGAAATCCACCTCAAATTAGAAAGACAAAAAGAAAGAATAAGAATGGGAGGGAAGGGAGAAAGGAAAGAAGGGAAGAAAAAATAAGTGAAGAAAGTTCATTGAGCTCAAGAAAGACATGGACGAAAAGGATTGTTTTTAAAAGTCAGTATAGGATGTAACATGATTGGACAAAACTTTAGCTCTTTCAAAGAAATCTTAGTACTCTTAAATAATCAAGGATCTGATAATGTCAACATAAAGGTTAGGAAATTGTTCTGATAAAAGAGAATCTGTACCTTATAGGTGGATTATCCAAAAGATATAGAAAAACTTTTTGCAACTTATTAGGAACAGAGCACATGCATGTAATCTCAGCACTCAGAAGGCTGAGGCAGGAGGATCCAGAGTTCAAGGCCTATCTCAAACAAACAGAAAAAAAAAAAAAAAAAAAAAAACAGACAAATCAAAGAAAGTGTATAATAATTATTATTTTTTGCAGTACTAGGGGGTTGAACCCAGGGCCTCACATACATTGCAAGTGCTCTACCACTGAGCTGCATGCCCACCCATTTTTTATTTTGAGTCATAGTCTCACTAAGTTACACAGGCTGGCTGTGGCCTCAAACTTGTAATCATCCGATTTTAGCCTCTTCAGTCACAGGGATTAAAGGTGTGTGCCACAGTGCCCAGCTGAAAGTGTATTATTTTAATGCAGAGAAAATTAAACTCTAATTTTCCATCAGCATACCCTTGATATTAAATCTCATTTTTAAACAAGCTTTTTTAGCAGAATGCATTGGCTTACACCTGTAATCCCAGTGACTGGAGAGGTAGAGACAGGAGGATCACAGGTTTGAGGCCAGAGGCAGCCTGCATAAATAAGCAAAACCCTGTCTCAAGATAAAAAATTAAAAAATGGGCTGGGGGTGTAGCCCAGTAGTAGAGCACTTGCAAAGTATGGGCAAGACCCTGGGTTCAACCTCTTGTTGTTGTTGTTAGGTGCCGTCGAGTCGGTATCCGACTCATAGCGACCCTCATAGGGTTTTCAGTGGTAACTGTATCGGGATTGCCTTGGGAGTGGATTGCCAGGCCCTTCTCCCATTTTTGCGGTGCTGGGAATTGAACTGGAGACCTCAGAGACTGCAGCGCAGGGCTCTACCAACTGAGCTAAATCCCAGCCTGAGTTCAACCTCTAAGTATCACAAAAACAACAACAACAAAAAAACCCACAACCCCTTTAAAAAAAAAAAGACAATATTATCTCAGAAATGAATAATAAATTATAGGATATTCAAATGAGAGCAAACTCAATATTTAAAAGCACTGGAAGTGGAAGAAAACAAGAGAATGAACACATGATAAAGAAGTAAAACAAGTCAAAGTAATGGAATGGAACATAAGGCATAGAAGCAAAAACATGTAAATTGGATTCCTTGAAGAAGAAAAATAAAACAATATAACAATAAATCAAACTGAAATCTAGGAAAATGTTACAATATGCAGATTCAGGCCTTTTTTTTAAAAGGGGGACTCTAGGTGCCTGAAAAAAAGCCATGTAAGAACAACTGGCTTCACCTAGCAAAACTTGTATTTCACTGATTAACTTAAAAAAACTCACCGAGACCTCCTGGTAAGTTATTTAACTTACAAAAGCCAAAAATTAAAAATAAACTAACACCAGACTTTCAAAAATAAAACATGAGGCAAATCAAAAGTAGAGCTGCAATTTTTAAAAACTCAATGACTAAAAGTGTAAATCAAAAATTTTATATCCTTCCAAGCTTTCTTCCAAGTACCAAGGCTAAAGAAAAAGTTTTCAATCTTGGGAATTCTGTATTCAGGAGCTCCTGTGGAGGAATACTGTCCCTTCTTATAGCCCTTCCTCCTAGAGGAACAGCGTTATCCAATCGTGATAATGAAGGAACTTTCACCAAAAGGATTGATTATGAATGTTTTAATACGTATAGACAGAAGATGATAATTGGGATGGGGTAAAAGATGTGCAAATAACGTATGTAATGATTTAGTAGAAATAATACAACTAGAAAAATTAGAGAATAGGAGGTGGGTGTGGTGGCGCACGCCTGTAATCCCAGTGACTTGGGAGACAGAGGCAGCAGGATCGCAAGTTTGAAACCAGGGTAGTCTGCATAATTTAGCAAGACCCTCTCTCAAAAAGTAAAATAAATGTGTTGGAGGTACAGCACTCACAAAGCATGCAAGCCTGAGGCGCTAGGTTCAACCCCTGGTACCACCAAAAAAAAAAAGAGAGAACAGAATGAAAGCGAAAAGTAGAATACCTAAGTTCACTAATTGTAGTATAGACAACAGGTGGGAGCTAAAAAAGATGCCAATAAATACTCATATACTCAATAATGAAAAGAGACCTCAGCACTAGAAAAGATGCAGGTACAAAGGTAACCACTAGAACGAAACTATAAACCTTCCTAACAACCATTTTTTAAATGAATAAGAGCAAAGGAAACACACACCTCAAAAATACAGCAAATATAGCAAAATTAACATATACAAAATACAAGAACAGAGTTGAGACCAAGAAGCATATCAGTAATAGCAATTAATGAAAATGGACTTCATCTATTAAAAGAGATTTTCAATTTGTTCCCAAAACAAGATCCAGCTATATACTGTACATAAAAGATGCATCTAAAATAGTATTTTTCAGAAAGGCTGAAAATGAAAATGATAGGAAAAAGGTATTCC
This sequence comes from Pedetes capensis, assembly GCA_007922755.1. NCBI lineage: Eukaryota > Metazoa > Chordata > Mammalia > Rodentia > Pedetidae > Pedetes > Pedetes capensis. The sequence continues at coordinate 18,717 of VMDO01015219.1, read as the reverse complement.
AGGAAAATGAAAATAATAAAAAATGAATATTAATAATTGTGACTCTAGAGAATAAGTATTCAAGCCCAAAAGCATCAAATGGGGCAAAGAGAAGTCATTTCTTTTACCCAGGCACCATGGTACATGCCTTTAATCCCAGTGATTTAGGAAGCTGAAGCGGGAAGATCCTGAATTCAAGGCCAGAGGCAGCCTGTGCAACTGAGACTCTGTCTCAAAATAAAAAAAAGAAGGAAAGAAAGAAAGAAAGAAAGAGAGACAGAGAAAGAAAGAAAGAAAAACAGGGATGGGATACAGCTCAGCAGTAGCATTTGCCTAGCATGAGCAACGCCCTAGGTTCAGCATGGCAATACTGCAAAAAATAAAAGTTGAAAAGCTTTTTAAGTGTAAATTTCACAAAATTATAATACTGAATAGATATGCTACTTATGTAAAAATAACAGAAACTATGTCTATGAAGTAAAATCTGAAAGATTTTACTTAGATTTAGATTAGATTTAGAAACTACAGCATAGACATTAGTAATGAGATTTTAACTCACTATATTTATTATGAAATAGATTAAGTGGGTAAAACCTAAGGAGAAAAATACCTAAACAACATAGTAGTGTACATATTATGGATATTATGGATATTTATCAGATTCTATACCCTGATAACAGAGAATACATTTTCTTCTCAAGAACTCATAGAAAGGCTGGAGATGTAGCATAGTGGTAGATGGTAGAGCACTTGCCTAGCATGTAAAAGGCCCTGGGTTCAATCCCAAGCACCAGGAAAAAAATAAATAAGCTAACTAATTTAAAAAATTAAAAATAAAAAAAATACAAAAAATGATATGTTAGGTACCAAAAGATACTGTTAAGTTTCATTAGTTATTATCAATATACTCTAATCACAGTGTAATACAATAGAAATTTTTAACAAAAACCAAATGTCCTTCCTTTAAGAAACCTGAAAACTTTCTGTAGAACAACTCTTGGGAAAAAAGAGGAAATACAGCATGATATTTCTAAAAGTAATTATAATGAAAATACTGCATATCAAAATCTACTGGATTTTTTAAAAGTAATGAATGATCAGAGGAAAACTGATAGCACTAAGCATTTTTATCAAGAAAAAAAGAATAAAATAAATTCCAAATCAAAACAAAACAAAAAAAACAGAGCAAAATAAATAAAAAAGAAAGAATTAATAAAGATAAAAGCAGCAATGAGATAGTATAAGGACTGTCAAACTTCTCCTAAATGGCTACAATGTAAATATTTTAGGTGTGTAGACCATATGTTCTCTGTCACAACTACTCTATTCTTGAAGCACAAAAGCAGCCACAGATAAAACATAAATGAACAGATGTGGCTGTCATCCAATAAAACTTTATTTACAAAAATAGGCAAGCAGCCAGCAGGCTATTGTTTACTAATAACAGGGAGATGATTAAAAAAGACTATAGACCTAATTAAGATGTCAAATACAGATGTTTTTTGAAAAAATTTTAAAAATAGTCCTACTTGATCAAGAGAAAATGCAAATGCAAAATAAGAAATTGCAGGAGGAGAAAAATTAACCATTTAAACAAAGTTTTTTTTTAAGTCATGAGATATTTCAGATTTCTTTGAAAATACAATAATGTCTTAGGTAAATACAAATTTCCAGAAGTGGCTACCATTAGATTTAGAAATCTACAGCATGTCAATTTTCATAAAAGAAATCAACAAAGTTATTAAGCAATTACCCTGTGAAAAAGAAACTGGTCCAGATGGTATGACAGAATTCTATCCAGCCTTCAAAGATCACATATTCTCCATGTTCTACAAATTGTTCCAAAGCACTGAAAATAAGGAAGAACTTTCTGTAAGAAAAAAAAAAAACCCTACAAACTAATAATATAATATTAACTATTAACAAACGAAATTCAACATCTGGATCTATGCTGAGAATACAAACTTAGTTCAGTTTACCAAGTCCATTAACACCATACATCATACTAATAGATCTAAGGTTAATAAAAATCATGTAAATTATCACTAGGTTTTCTTTCTCCTTTGATTTTGAACTTGTTGATCCATGGGTGGATTGAACTGTATTTGTAATATGCCAGTAGCCTTAATTTTTACATAATTTTTAAATAGTTGTGGTTAACAGGCCATTAAAAATGAGTTTTTGTTCATTGTTGGCATTTTCTTGCTGGCCTCTTGTATGTATTGTTGTTGTTGTTAGGTGCCTTGAGGTTGGGTACAACTCATAGCAACCCGCATAGGGTTTTCAATGGCTGATTGTTTTGGGATTGCTTTGGGAGTGGATTGCCAGGTCCTTCTCCCATTTTTGCGGTGCTAGGGATCCAACTGAGGGTCTCAGAGAGTGCAGCAGGGCACTCTACCAACTGAGCTAAACCCCAGCCCCGTGTGTGTGTGTGTGTGTGTGTGTGTGTGTGTATATATATACATATATATGTATATATATGTATATAATAAAATACATATTTTTTCAGATCAAATGACATTTTTGCATGCAAAATGTATAATTTTTACTTCTTGATATATATTTTCTCAAACAAGATTTCTGTATGTTTTTACAGACTTCAACTGTTTTTAAACAACTTGTAAATTGACAATTATTATCTTTTTCATTTACTAAGATATCTGTAAATATCTCATCATAATCCTAGATTAAATCAATAAGTTTGCCAAGTTTTTCCTTTGTCATCAAGCTTCACTATTATCATGTGCATACAACTTAAAGTGTTTGTCCCTCAAGGAAATTTATTTTAATTGTAATTTGTCCTTCACTTATCTTAGCAAAAGATACATGGTACTAGGATGACTGTTCTCTTGCCAAAGACCACCAGGACCATACCTTTTGTCACATAAGATGCAATGAATTAAAATAATCTCTTCAGCCAGGCATGGTGGCGCATGCCTGTAATCCCAGCAACTCAGGAGGCAGAGGCTGGAGGATTGCAAGTTCAAGACCAGAGGCAGTCTGCATAATTTAGCGAGAATCTGTCTAAAAAAGTAAAATAATGGGCTGGGGGTGCAGCTCAGTGGTACAGCACTTGCAAAGTATGCAAGCACAAGGCCCTGGGTTCAACACATAGTACTGCAAAATCATCATCATCATCATCATCATCATCATCATCATCATCATCATCATCTCTCCATACACTGTTTCTGTAGATGTTGAAAAAGGCTTTGATGAAATTCAACTCCCATTTTTGATGAATATACTCAAGCAGAGAGGAACTGAAGAATACTTTCCTAGCATAAGAAATATATATAACCTAGTCCTAAAGTCAATATCTTTTTTAACAGAATATCACTGAAGATATCTCCTCTAAGATCAGAAACAAGGCATGGCTACCCACTCTCCACTATTCTTCAGTGTTGTAGTAGAGGTATTAATCAATACAATTAGATAAATAAGACTTGGTTGCACAAACCTATAATCCTGGCTAGTCTGGATGCTGACGCAAAAGGATCATAAATTGAAGGCCAGAGGCAGCCTGTGCAATTTAGCAAGACCTTGTCTTAAAAAAGTAGAAAAAGGAACTAGGGGTATGGCTCAGTGGTGAAGCATTTGCTTAGCATGCAAGAAGCCCTGGTTTCAACCTCCAGGTACTAGGGTAAAATTATACAGTTAAATAAATCAACTAGCAGGGTCTGGTAAACTTAACCTCCTGCCTGTTTTTGTAAATAAGGTTTTATTGACACATTGCCATGCCCATTTGTTTATTTATGGCTTCATGATTAAGTTAGAGATCATAAGGCCTATAAAGCCTAAAATATATCTGACCCTTTGTACATTTTGCTGTTTCCTGAGCCAGTGGCATAAGAACTGGTAAAGAAATAAAATTATCTCTATTGTAAGGAGACAGTCAAACTGAAAAGCCCTAGACAATCAATGATAAAATCACAAACTATTTTAAATCCAAAGGATACAAAATTGACATACAGAAATTAACCTTCATATAGGCACATAATAATCAATTAAGAGGATAAACTGTTAGCAAAACCTCAATTATGATATCAGTGAAGAAAAATACTTAGGAATAAAGGTAACAAATGGGTAGAATCTACAAGTTAGAAATTTAAAACACTCTGAAAGACATAAAATAGCCATTCTGACTAGAATAAGATGGAATCTCAATGTAATTTTGATTTGTATTTCTCTGATGGCTAAAAATACCAGCAAACTTTTTATGGAATTAGAAAAGTTGATATTAAAGTTCTTACAGAAAAGCAAATCTACAAAAGTGTCTAGGAAAATGCAAAAAAGAGAAACCATAAGGTGAGTCTAGTCCTACAAGAGATGAAAACACCACAGAAAGCTCTTAAAATAATTTTATTGCCAATCAAAAATATGAGAAGCGAACCATTTGAATAATCATATTAGTGGCATAAAAAGTATAAATGATAAAAATATAAAGTCTTAATCAATCCACATAATGGCAACTTAAAAAATCATTTAAACCATAGATTTTGTAACTGCTTTAATTTGAAAGCTAATGCCTACTTTGTACCATTTTCCAGGCTTCTAGAGATAAGTTGCCTGCAGTGTAGATTTATTCTCTTATGTATTAGCTTAATATCTGCTTTCTTATTCACCTATAAACACCAAGAAGGCAGGAACACCATGATCATCTTGCTCTTGTTGCTAGGTGATTTTGAGTCAGGTCTGATTCATAGCAACCCTAATAGGTACAACAGAACGAAAGACTCCCCGACACTGTGCCATGCCTGGCACTATGTCAGTGCTTCTCTGCTATTCATAGGGTTTTCAATGGCTGGTTGTTTCAGGATTGCTTTGGGAATGGGCTGCCATGTCCTTCTCCCATTTTTGGTGCTGGGGATCACACCCAGGCCCTTAGAGAGCACAGAGTAGCACTCTACCAACTGAGGTAAACCCCAGCCCATGATCATCTTAGATACTATAATTTCCCCAAGTTGTATCACAGTATCTGGTACACAGTTGGTAGATACTAGGTATGCAATGTATTTGTACCAGGTCCTCTGTTCTCTTGGAGTTATCACTCAAGTATATCAGGAAGGGGGATGACATAGATAAGAAACAAACAAAAAATACATGAATAAAAGTCTTGCAATCAATGGTAAATATAAGGACAAAATATAAAGAATCCATGATCAGGGAAATCTTCAATGGGAAGGTAGGCTATGAGGTAAGACCTGAATGACAAGGAATCATCTACGTGAAGATATAGTGAGGTGACAGAGCATTCCAAGGCAAAGACCCAAGAGGGGAAATTTGAGGGATTTGAGTAATAGGGAGCCAATATAACTATACTGTTAAGGGAGGAAAAAGCGAAATTATTTAGGACCTTGGTAGGCTATACAATTAGATCTTCATTCTAACTGCAATGAGAAGTCATTGTGGGACATTAGAGTATATGAAAGGCAGATGGCCTCCCACAGGTGTTCCTGTCTCACTATCTAGAATCTGTGAATATGTTAAATTACAAGGCAATAGGGAACTTAAGGTAGCAGATAGAATTAAGGTTGCTAATATATGACTTTAAAATAGGGATACTGACCTATTTCCAAATAGGTCTAGTGTAATCCTTAAACGTGGCTAAGAGAGAAAAAGAGTCAGTGTCAGAGTGATTCAGTATGAAAAGAACTTAACTCATCCTTGCTGGTTTTGAAAATGGAGGAAGTAGACCATAAGCCAAAGAATGCACCTTATCTTTGTTGTTACTAGGTGCCCTTGAGTCAGTGCGAACTCAAGCAACCCTATGTACAATAGACGAAACACTATTGTTAGTACTTCCCTGATATTCATAGGGTTTGCAATAGCTGATTGTTTTTTGGGAGTGGGTTGCCAGGTCCTTCTCCCAAGCCTACAACACCTGGTGTTCCCAGGTCTCCCATCCAAGTACTAACCAGGCCTGACATTGCTTAGCTTCCAAGATCTGATGGGATCGGAGGACATGATGGTGTGGCTATAGGCAGTTTATCTCTAGAAGCCTGGAAAATGGTACAAAGTAGGTATTAGCTTTCAAATTAAAGCAGTTACAAAATCTAAGCTATAAGTGATTTTTTAAGTTGTCATTATGTGGTTGACTAAGACTTTATATTTTTATCATTTATACTTTTTATGCCACTAATATTCAAATGGTTGGTTTCTCATATCTTCAACTTGGAAACGAAAAAAAGTTATACATCTCCAAACAGTTTAGAAGGGGGAAAAACATACAAAGTAAGAAGGGCAGTTTGTAAATAAACTAGGACTAACCTAAAAATGCCTATAGCCGTAGCACTGTGGCATCTGATACTATCAGATCTTAGAAGCTAAGCAGGATCCGGCCTGGTAGTAATTGGATGGGAAACCGCCTGGGAACACCAAGTGCTGTAGGCTTGGGAGAAGGACCTGGCAACTCCCTCCCAAAATTCAATCACCATTGAAAACCTATGAATAGCAGAGAAGCACTGAAAACAGTGTTTCGCCTATTGTATGTAGGATCGCTATGAGTCAGACACCAACTCCATGGCACCTAACAACATCATGAACAAACTAAAAATAATTACCTTTAGACTTGTCACTACCAAGTTATTATATTTCAAGTAATTTGACTTCTCTAGTTGCTTCAATTTTCTCATTTGTGTTAGATTATCCCTTCAAAGTCTGAAATTCCTTTTACTGTTTTTTGGTTTTTTTGGTATTGGGGATCTGAACCCAGGGCCTTGCATACTTTGCAAGCACTCTACCACTGAGCTGCATTCCCAGAGTTTTTATCTTGAAACAGGGTCTCACCAAATTACTCAGGTTGCCTTTGGCCTCAAACTTATATTCCTCCTTCCTGTGCCTCTGGAGTGGCTAGGATTACAGGCCATTATACTGGGCCTAAAATTGTTTATTGTAGGGCAAATAAACCTTGTATTTGTGGCAAATTTTATCTACCCTGATATTTACTGTCATAAATCCTGGTTGCAATTCTGGTTAGTTTTTTGGTATTTATCATATCTGAATTCATACCTAAGAAATTGGTTAGTTTCTTGATATTTATTATATCTGAATTCATGCCTAAGAAACTCCAAATGAAATACTACTCTGCTAAAAGTTGTTAAATTTTAGCCTGATTTTATTGATTCATATCTAAGCAATTTTCCTTTAAGTTAGAATAAGCAAAAATAATCCATTTATTTAGAATCTGATATACGCCTATAAACAATACAACTGATAAAAATTTCCAATGTTTACAAAACAAAGAAATTGTCAGCAGAATGCCTGGCAATAGATTTACCAGGAAAAAAAATTTTTACAGCCTACAATTCATGAAGATTGGCTCAAAACAAACTACCCCTGCCAACAGTAAATCTGACAATTATTCTGTTGTCTAATTTGGCTCAGCCTAAGTTGACCTTGTTTATTCATCTCAGTCTTTTAATTCTTGTTAACTTGGCATGAAGGGAGAACATATGGCATATGTCTATGAAGTCCATTTCTGCATCTTAAACCAAAATAAATGTAGAACATACTGAGCATTTCCAGTGTATTGAGCTCTTAAGGTAGCAATATTAGACCTGGTTTACGTTCATATTAGGCTCACTAGGTATTTTTTTTTTAATGTTTGCTGCCTATAAAACTAAAAATTCCCTAAAGACGTATTTTTCTAAGCCTTGGTATATAACTAAAACTGGCCAATTTTAAACATGTTTCCAAGTAAATAGAAAATCTTAAGCTCTTTTAAAACATAAAAATGAAAATGTATCAGCAATTTAGGAACCACAAGATATTTACAGGTTTTCACTGAACCTAATGCTATGTTTAAGAAAGCTAATGAAGACAATGTGAGCAAAATAATAGGAGACGAATAAGAATTTCCGTTTTCCTTCCAGCCTAATCTGGTCTATTTTCTTAAGTTCTTCTGATCCACAGAAGTTTGTTGTGGAAAAAAGGTTACATGTATTTAATTTATTTATGTATTTGTTTATTTTTTGTGGTACTTGGGGGTTGAAGCCAAAGCCTAGCACATATTTTGCAAGTGCTCTACCATTAAGCTGCATCTCCACCCAATTTTTATTTTTTTATCTTGAGACAGGGTCCTGCTAAGTTAAGCAGGCTGCCTCTGACCTTGAACTTGCAATCCTCCTGCCTCCACTTCCCAAAATGCTGGGATTACAGGTGTTCACCATCATGCCTGGCCTGAGAAGTTGCATTTTGTGGCTTTAATAGAGCTCAAGAAACACTGTGAGGAAATGAGCTTCTTTACATACTCACAACTCTATTATGGAACTGCAGTTCTCTAGTACCACAACTAGAAGAAGGGGGGAAAAAAGTAGAAAATTCAAAGCCTAAAGTTTATATATTTTAAAGACTACTATTTTGGCTTGGAATATATGATTTTCTTTTTATTAGCTAAGTCAAGTGAAAGACATGAAAGTATAATTGCATGTATAAAGCTTTATTCATATTATATACTTTGAAACTCTTAAACTTTTATTAGTGAACTGAATGTGACATTACTATTTGCTTCATATTTGTCTTCCACAAAGTTCAGAGTAGTCACACTTCATAATCTGCAATCAAAGACATAAAACTTCAGCTATAGGGGATATTCATTACTCAGGTATTCATTATGAGACCCTGTAGTTATGTGTTTACATAGAGCAACAAAAGTCCTCATAACAGGAAAAACTTGATGAGTTAACTACTTATAAACTCAGTCCCCATTTAAATATGTCTCCCCAGTGAATACTATCATTTATTTCCACCTATGACGTGTTCATTATCTTTCCACTCACTGTCAGATATCTAAACGTCCTATACATCAATCTAAAACTTTTTTTTTCTTTTTGGTACTGGGGGTTGAACCCAGGGCCTCGTGCCTACATGCTTTGCAAGTGCTGGACCACTGAGTTGTGCTCCCAGCCCTTTTTTTTTTTATTTTTTGAGACATGGTCTCGCTAAGTTACACAGACTGCCTCTGGTCTCAAACTCACGATCCTCCCGCCTCTGCCTCCCGAACCACTGGAATATAAAACATTTTGAAAAAAACAAAAATTATTCCAAAAAAATATTTCATGAAGATGCTGAAAGAGATGCTGGAGAAATGTTTGAATGTCTTGTAAGACCACTGATAAATGACAATATGACACATCATTTAATGGAAAAAGAAATTCCATAAGGATAATGAGATGAACTACCAGTAAGGTACTATGGTGCACAGCTATGATTCCCAACTACTCAGGAAGCTGAGGCAAGAGGATTGCAAGTTTGAGGCTGGAGGCATCCTGCACAATTTACGAGACTGTCTCAAAATAAAAAATAAAAAACGGGCTAGGTGTGACTTACCTAGCCTGTCTGAGGCCCTGGGTTCATCCCCATAGCACTATAGCAAAAAAAGAAAAAAGAAAAAAACTGCAAATGAATATATCAAAGTATTAGCAGCAGCCCTCAGGAAAAAGGATGAAATCCTTGAATATTTTTTGAAAGAAAATGATGATGTATGTTGTGAAAGTCAAATATGAAGTTACAGCTGCCCTATCATGGAAGGAATGATTTATTGGGGACTATGGTTTAGAAGATTTCAGTCCACAGAGACAGGAAGGTGTGGTGGCACAGCTGGCAGGGTAGGCATGGTAACAGAGAAGGTGGCAGGGCCTGTGGCAAAAAACCTCACATCTTGGCAATCAGGAAGCATAGAGCAATTACTAGAACTGGTGGCCAGTGTAAAACTTCCAAAGGCCTGCTTCCCAGGGACCTACTTCCACAAAAATAGTTCCCAAAGTTCCATAACCCCACAGGAAAGTGCCACCAGTTGGGGACCAAACATTTAAACATATGACCTTTAGGGGACATTTTTTATTCAAACCATAATGTAACTCCTTGAGAACCACAAACTACCAAATTTGCCAAAAATGAAATGGAAAACCTAAATATTCCTAATACTACATATGAATTTAACTTACAGTTTAAAAACAAAAAGAAAAAACATGGTGGCACATCTCTGTAATCCTCACACTCAGGAGGCCGAAGGATCTTGAATTTGAGGCCAGTTTGGGGCACATAGGGAAACCCCCCACCCACACACACACAAAAACACTTATATCCTGGCCTCACTGATGCCTTCTACCAAACTCAGAGGAAAAAATACCGTGAATTATGCACAATCTCTTTCAGAAAATATAACATAAAGCAATGTACCTAACTTATTTTCTGAGACAACTATTTCCAAAACAAAGAGAATACAGAAACAGAAAACTGTAGACTAGTACCCCTCATAAATATAAAAACAAAACAAAAACATTTTTTTTTTGAGTGCTGACATAATGCCACAAGTAGAAGTTACCACACTTGACTTTATATGACAAGTGACAGTCAAAACACAAGGCCACTACACTGTTTAAAATTGTCTTTAGGATATATGTATAGGGTGTATAGAGAACATAAATGAAGTTTGTGTTTATACTTGGGTCCCTTCTCAAGATATCTCATTATGTATATGCAAATATTTTTTTAAAAATCCAAACTCTGAAACACTTCTGATCCAAGTTTTTTGGATAAAAGTTATTCAATCTATACAAAGAAATAATAATATACCACAATCAATTGCCTGTAGCTGTATCACTATGGCATCCGATGGCGTCAGATCTCAGAAGCTAAGCAGGGTCAGGCCTGGTTAGTACTTGGATGGGAGACCGCCTGGAAACACCAGGTGCTGTAGCTTGGGAGAAGGACCTGGCAAGCCACTCCCAAAACACAATCAGCCATTGAAAATCCTATGAATAGCAGAGAAGCACAGACAACAAACAGTGTTTCCTACATAGGGTCTCCATGAGTCAGACACTGACTTGATGGTACCTAACAACAACAATCAATCAATTGGGGTTTATCTTGAAAATTCAATGCTTATTCAATAATTCAAAAAACAATCAAAGTAATCCACTATATTTACAGTCTAGAGACGAAAATTCAACAAACCAGTTGGTCCAGAAGGATATTTGACAAAATTAAATTATCCATAAGTTGTTTTAAAAAGAAATCCAGAAAATTAGAAATAGAAAGGAAATTCTTCAACCTACATGGAGCATCTACAAAAACAAAGCAAAAAAATCTACAGCTAAAATCATACTTGATAGAGAAAAACTGAATACTCTTCTATGAAGATTGGAAACATTTACACTTTGACTAAACCTAGTGAAGACTACTAAAAGTCTTAGCCAGTGTAACAAGGCAAGGAAAAAATATATACAGCTTGGCAAAGAAGAAATGAAACCATCCTTATTTGAAGACCAAGTATTTGTCTACATAGAAAATCTTAAGGAATCTACAAAACACTCCTAGAATCAGTGAGTTTAGTAAGGTCACAAGATAATGGTCAACACATAGTAAGTAATCAACTATACTTCTATATACTAGTAATGTGCAATTGAAAACAAAAAAAAATTCTTTTTAATTTCAGTTGCTCTAAAATAAATGAAGTGGTTAGGTATAAATCTAACCAAATATGCACAGAATGAATATGCTGAAAACTATAAAACACTGTTTAAAGAAATCAAAGAAGGCCATAATAAATAGAGAGGCATACCATGCTTACAAATTGTAAGACTCAAAATAGTAAAGATGTCAACTGGTTTATGACTGATTTAAAAATGTAATGCAATTCTAATCAAAATCCCAGAAGGTTCTCTTTTCAGATATAGGCAAGCTGATTCTAAAATTCACATGGGGAAGCAAAAAAACAAACAAAAATGCTATTAATGGCAAAAATATTTTGAAAAAAGGAAATAGTATTGGAGTCACACATGGTCTTCGGACTTTTCCCAAAGCAGGTATTGGCAGACTTTTTCTGTGAAGGGCCATGTAGTTGGTTATAAGTATTTTAGGTTTTACAGATTGTATGATCTCTGTAACAACTTAACTGATATTACAGCAAGAACAAGTAGCCATAGATAATATGTAAAAGAATGAATATGGGTGTGTTCCAATAAAACTTTACAAAAATATGTATGAACTGCATTTGGCCAATGGTCTGTGATTTGCCTTCCCCACTCTAAAGCTAAATCAAGAAGTTATAGTATAAATATAGTATAAATAAAGAAGTTATAGTATTAGCAAAAGGATAAAGTATTAGCAAAAGGATAGCCACATACATTGATGAAACAGAACACAGAACCTAGAAATGCACCCATACAAATATGTCCAACTGATTTTTGGCAAATTTGAAAAAGCAATTCAGTGAAAAAAGGATAGTTTTTCAACAAATTGTGTTGGAAAACCTGGATATCTATGTGCAAAACAATGAACCTAAGCCTAAACCCTATAATGTACTCTAAAATATTAAAATATTCTCTGATGTAAATATAAAAGGCAAAACTATCCTATTTTAAGAAGAAAATAGAAAGAAATATTTGTAACCTGGGATTAGGCAAAGAATTCTCACACCAGACACTAAAAGCATGATACATTTAGAAAATGTGATAACCTGGACTTCATCAACTTTTGTTCTTTAAAAGACCCCATTAGAAGCATGAAAAGACAAACTATGTGCTGAGAGAAAAAACTTACAAATTACAAATCCAAAAAAAATTATTTGCATCTAGAATGTATAAAGAACTCCCAAAGCACAACAGTGAGAAAACAAATGCCATGGTTGAAATGGTCAAATGACCTAGATACTTCAATAAGGAGACATACAAATAACAAATTAACACATGAAAAAACATTCAACATCAATAGCTTTTAGGGAAATGCAAAATTAGAGCTATGAAGAGATACCCCTGCACACCCATTATTAGGTCTATAGTTTAAAAAAAAATACAGCTTTAGGTGCTGATGAGGATGCAAAATATCTGGAACTCTTCTATGTTCCTGATGTGAGTACAAAATGGCATTAGCCATTCTGGGAAACAATTTAACAGTTTCTTATAAAGTTAAGTGTATATTTACCATATGATCCAAGAATCTCATTCTTAAGTATTTTAGCCTAAAGAAATGAAAACTTATGTTCACATAAGAGCCTATACATGAGTGTTTATAATAGTTTTATTAATAATCTTCAAAAAATGAGAAAACAAATATCTTTCAAGAGGTGAATAAACTGGTACATTTATACAATGGAATACTGCTTTGCAATAAAAAGTAATGAATTATTGATACACTAAACAACTTGAATCACTGTCAAGGACATTAAATGAGTGACAGAAGCTGGTCACAAAAGTTTATGTTACATAATTCCAACTATATGACATTCTTCAGGTCAAAACTATATTTATGGAGGAAAGATCAGTGGTTGCCAGAGTTAATGTTGTTGTTAGGTGCCATCAAGTCAGGTCTGACTCATGACACACTACCCAACACTGTGCAATGCCCAACCCTATTGTCAGTGTTTCTCTGCTATTCAATGAATTTTCTTTTTTTTTTCAAGGAATAATTATGAAATTTATTACAAAAATAATCCTACCTGTAGTATCTTGTTCAGATCATGTATGTTTGCACTTTCTCTTACTCTTTCGTTGGTCAGATTTTCTTCAACTTTCATCCTTCAATAACACTTTTTTTCATTTCTCTGCTGCTATTTTCACATATTTATCAAAATATCCATCTTATTGTAATATTTTAATCAGTACACTTCACATGAACATTCAGGGCAAAAGCAGCAACCTCAGACTTGATTTGCTGAATTCTCATTATGAAAGAACATAGACTTCAAGACCCTATCCACCATGTAAAAATATCAAATGACAAAATATATTACTTATATAATTCCAAGTTAGTCTGAAGCAAAAAAATATACTTTACATTTTTAAAAATTTTTTCCCTTTATTGATAAATGATAGGATACAGAGTAATACAGCACTTGCTTTACCCATTGTGCAACTCTTACCTTACTTTTGGTTACACTTTTCATCAATTTACAAAGTTTATGGAACCTTTAGATTAATATGGGGCTGGGATTTAGCTCAATTGGTAGAGTGCTGCTGTGCAGTCTATGAGGTCCTGAGTTTGATTCCCAGCACCGCAAAAATGGGAGAAGGATGTGGCAATCCACTCCTGAGGCAATCCTGAAACAACTAGCCATTGAAAACCCTATGAGGGTCGTTATGAGTCAGACACGACTCGATGGCACCTAACAACAACAACAATAATTAGATTAATATGGAGTAAAACTCACATGCATTTATGGTTATATTCCCCTATTTTTCCCATGTACTTCTGAAGTTGTATCATTTACATGGAGATTATCCTCTCCCCCTTTACTCCTTTACATTTACATTATTTCCCCTCCTATTCCCTCATTCCACAACCTTCTCTTCCCTATGCTAGTCCCCTCCCTCCTCCTACTTGGCTTACATTTTCTCTTCTTAGCTAAGTTTAATTGTTCATTTTTATGTATCTGCATATGTAGAGTTTTCTTCCTTTAAGTGAGATTCAGCTCCCACATATGAGTGAGAACATAAGGTATTTCTCTTTTTGAGCCTGTGTTGGTTTACTGAAGATGATATTCTCCAGTTCCATTCATTTTGACACACATGACATTAATTCATTCTTTATTATTTCTGAGAAATATCCCATTGTGTATATATACCACAATTTTTTTTATCCATTCTTCTGTTGATTGGAACTTGGTTGGTTCCATACCTTTGCTATTGTGAAGAGTGCTGCATTAAATATGGAGACACAGGTATCTCTATGGCATGATGACTTGTTTCCCTTTGGAAACCTTTGGGTATGTTCCCAGGAAAGGTATACCTGGGTCATAAGGCAAGTTTATTTTTGATTTTCCGAGGTTTCTCCCTATTGATTTCCAAAGTGGTTGAACTAATTTACAGTCCCTCCAGCAGTGTAAAAGGATTCCTTTTGCACCACATCCTTGCCAGCATTTGTTGTTTTTTGTTGATTTTGGCCATTCTTACTGGAGTTAGATGGAATCTCAGAGTTGTTTTGATTTGCATTTCTCTAATTGCTAGTGGCCTGCAGCCATACCCCTGTGGCATCCCATCCTGCCAGATCTTGGAAGCTAAGCAGGGTTGGGCCTGGTTAGTACTTAGATGGGAGACCTCCTGGGATCACCAGGTACTGTAGGCTTGGGAGACGGACCCGGCAACCCTCTCCCAAAAATCAATCCGCCATTGAAAACCCTGTGAACAACAGAGAAACACTGACAAAGTGTTTCGCCTGTTGTGTGTAGGGTCGCTATGAGTCGGACACCAACTCGACAGCACCTAACAACAACAAGGTGTTCAGAGAAGATATTTTATTTCTATAATTATTTGTGTTCAAAACTGTATATAAAAGTATTTATATGTTAAAGTTGAATTTAAGTACTTTTCAAAATGTCCTATATTTAACTCTTAACTCTTACATATGACCCCATGATACACACACCTGCGCTTAGGTAATTGCTACAGTGCCCCATGTCTGGCACCTACCCCTAGGGGTACCAGGGTCTATTGTGACCCCACAATACCAGTTAAGGTTTAATAGTAGAATAATTGAAAATAGCTTTCCATGTTTTTAATACAATTATTAGAATGATTATATTAGAATGATTATATTATTATAATCATATTAGAATGATTATATTATTGAAAGAGTTCAGAGAAATTTTTTAAGTTATGTTTTCAAAAGATTCAGCAATTTGAAAATATTTAATACTTTGCTTTTACTAAGCTTAGAATATAGAGTTGTATCCATAACATATCTAACATTAAATTTTTCTTTCTTAATCCTTTTCCAATTAAAAATTTCATATACTACAGACAGGAAATCAACAGAAGGAATGAACATGAAAAAGACATCTCTTCTGGATCTTTGGTGACTACTACCTATAATGCAGAAGGTAATGGTATTCACAATATTCGAAATACTCAAAGGATAACAGAAAAACAATATTATAATTTATAAGAGCTTTCTGTAAATGACTAAAAATAAGAAAACTCTGAACATTTCTTGTCAGCACAAGACTGCTCTTGGTTGATATAATATAAATGCCACGTCGTGATAACTGAGGCTAAATTTTAATAAAAATAAATACCAATATATTTGGAGAGCTTGTTAAAATGCTGGTTCTGATTCAGTAGGTCTGAACAGGGCCCATGATTCTGTAGTTCTAACAAACTCTCAAGTGATACATACATAGCAAGCCTGGAGATACACTTTTTATAGGGAGGATCTGAGGATCAACAAAAATGACATGGTTTTTGCCTAATTTAGTAGAAAGGAAGAAATATACAGCATAAATACTATATAACACAAGGAAACCATGTAATATACTCTGTAAAAGTGGTACTCAAAAAAGAAAATGCTTGACAAGGTAACAGGGCCATTGCTGCCAGCCAAGATGTCCAGCTGAGCAGGTTGCCTTCAACGATAAACAGAAACTTCACCATATAGAATAAACTGCATAAGCAATTTTGGAGATAAAAATACAATTAATATATAGATGACTGTGAAGGAACAAACATATTTAACATTTGAGTGTTCTCACTATGTCCTCTTCTCTCTGTCCCCTAAAGGTGAATTTAGCTTGACCCACTCATTCTCTTCCCATTCCATCTAAGAAAGGGCCAACTCTGCTGAACTGTTATCTCAGTCCATTTTACTCATTCTCTTCCCATTCCATCTAAGAAGGGGCCAACTCTGCTGAACTGTTATCTCAGTCCATTTTCTCTTGCAGTAATAGAATACATGAGACTGGGTAACTTATAAAGGAAAGAAGTTTATTTAGCTCACAGTTCTGGTGGACAGAAGTCCAAGATCTGGCAGCTACATCTAGAGAGGGCATCATGCTTCAAGGTTCAGCCTCACTTTATAACAACTTGCTCTTATGGTAACTAACTCATGTAGTCCCCTGAAAACTGTATGAATCCCTCTTAAAGAATTACCTCTTCAAGTACCCACCACTTCACAACACTATTATGCTGGGGAACAAATCTCAATAAAAGTTTGAGGAAGGTCAACCCATATTCAAATCATAATAGCTGTGTTAGAAATTTTGAAATGCAAAATTTGGAAGAAAGATACAGAGGAGTTAAGGGTCATCGCCCACACCAGTAATTCCAGCACTGGTAGGCTAACACAGGAGGATCTTGAATTCAAGTCCAACCTTGGCTACATAATAAGTCTCTGACTCCAAAGAGAAAGAGATTGGGGGAGGAGTGGATATGAGTGAATGAAAAAGGAATTGGCTGACACAATTAGGAAGGTGAACAAGTCCCAAGATCTACAATTGGCAAGCTAGAAATCCAAGAAAGCCACTAGTATAGTTAGGTGACAATGTAATGAAGGCCAGCAGGCTTGAGCCATGGGAAAAGTGATGCTTCATTTGAGACTAAAGGCAAGAGAAAACCAATGTCCCAGCTTGAAGGCAGGAGTTTTGTCCTATTCAGTAGAGGGACAGCTGGACACAAAACTATATAGAGAAAAGACAAGCCAGATTCTGCTGGCACCCCTATCTGTCCCTGTCACCTTGAATACCTTCAAAGAGCAATGGCTGGCATTTTACTTCCTCCTCCTAAATCTGGACAGATTTCTCCTTGGCCATCCCTAACATAGAAACACATGTCAGGAAGAATATTCTGACAAATATGGTTCTGGCTTAGCCAAGTTTCTTTACACAGCAAAAAACCATAATAAAGATGATATTTTCTAATGCAAAACAAGAATAGGCACAAATTCTCTAGAAATAAGGCATGATGAGGAAGTTATACAAACCATACTAATATTGTACACAGAAAAGCAAAAACAAAACCTAACATGTAACCATGTTGGCTAAGTTGAAAATTATACTATAAGTTGAAGGATAAAAATGTAGAAAGTAGCCCAAGAAAGAGAGAGGGAAAAAAGTACAATATAGTTGTAAATCTCAGTACAATTACTGTTGTAAATTTCTAATTCAATATGGATCAAAACTTTTATAAAATACACTGAATGCAATCAAAATTAAATTAAAAAAAATCAAAATAATGTCCAAAATTTCATTATCAAATATAAACAAAATTATCCTGTGGAAATGCCATAAAAGTTCCTAATTGCTTTTCCTCAATGCTTTTTTTTTCTTTGAGGTACTATGGGGTTGAATGAACCTAGGGCCTCATGCATGCTAGGCAAGTGCTCTACCAGTGAGCTGCACCCCCAACTCCTCTTTTATTTTTTATTTTGAGACAGTGTCTTCATATCCTCCTGTCTTGGCCTCCCAAAGTAATCAGGATTACAAACATGCCACAGCACCGAATTGTTTTACTTTTTGTTGTTGTTAAATAATAAACAGCCGACCAGCAATAAATAGTTTGCAGATCAGTAACTGGTCTTCATCTCATACTTTGAGTAACACTGACCTAATATTAACTCCTTACCAAATTAAGGCAAGAAGTTCAAGTATTAAGTTTAAAAGGATTTAACAGAAACAAGGAACTAAACAGAAGATTTCAGAAGGCAGCTCGAGAAGACAAAAACAAATATTATGACGACATGTGCAAGGAGCTGGAGGCAGAAAACCAAAAGGGAAGAACACGCTCTGTGTTTCTCAAGCTTAAGGAACTGAAGAAAAAATTCAAGCCTCCAGTGGCAGTAGTGAAAGATTCTACAGGGAAAATATTAAATGATGCAGGAAACATCAAAAGAAGATGGGAAGAATACACAGAGTCATTATACAAGAAAGAATTGGTAGATGACCAACCATTCCAAGAGGTTGCATATGAAGAGGAACCAATGGTGTTGAAGGATGAAATGGAAGCTGCCTTGAAAGAACTGGTGAAACAC
>VMDO01015218.1:0-51898 GCA_007922755.1 Pedetes capensis | reverse complement strand
CCTGGATGGGAGACCACCTGGGAACACCAGGTGCTGTAGGCTTGGGAGAAGGACCTGGCAACCCCCTCCCAAAAATCAATCTGCCATTGAAAACCCTATGAACAGCAGAGAAGCACTGACAATAGTGTTTCCCCTGTTGTACAGAGGGTCGCTATGAGTCGGATACCGACTCGACGGCACCTAACAACAACAACCGGATGATTACTAAAACATCCAATCTACTGAGCAACTACAATGGACCAACTACTGTTTTAATAAGAAACAAATACATGAGTAAGTGAAAATGATCAATAGAGCCATCATAAGTATAGAATATTTTGAGGATTAACAATATTGTAGTTAATTACCTGCTTACATTTGAGTTTAGTTTGTGCCTATTCAGCAAAATAGGACAGCTAAGAATTTCAACAAATCATGAAGATGGTCAAACTGAAGTCATTACAAAAAAAAAAAAAAAAAAAACAAACCCAAACTTTGTTACTAATGACTTTCCAATAATTTTAAATGAATTTTCCAAGTTATTGCATTAACAACTGTTTACTTAATTGTGACCCTCAATTTTTTGAGTCCTTCAGAAATCCAAGGCCCTGGCACAGGATTTGCTTCCTATTGAATATTAGGGAAATCTATCTCTAATTGTTTGCAGGTGTCTTTTCGGGGCCCCTTCTTGTTCCTCCAGAACATTTGCCCTTGTGTGGGGGAGGGCATCATCCTTTTCAAGGCATAGTCTGTTTTTAAAATGTTCAGTGTGTGAAACCGGACTATTAAAAGTTGGACATTTGATGTGGTCAACGTTGCATCTCTTCTTATGCATTTGATGGATGTTAATTAGTTGGTTTAGGTTCTATCCTAATGATTTACTTTAACAAATCTCCCCAATTTTAGACTGTTTCAAAACAATACTGTTTAAAACATATATCTGAAATGTCACATATGGTTTGCTGAAAACAATTATGTTTCCTCATTGAGAGTTTTTTTCTTTTCTTTTTCATTAGTTTCACAGACTTTTAAAATGTCAAGTAAAAATGCTAGGAAAAAAACAGTTAAATTATATTCACATGAACAAGTTGCCTCAGAAGGCAGAACTATTTGACCAAAAATATGAATATCAATATCAATATAAATACACACACATATGTGCGCATGTGTGTGTGAGATCTATATCTTCAGACACCAAATGGCAATCATAAGCTTTGAAGATTAAGTCTATTTTAAAAAATAAAAAGGGGAAAGAACTACAAAGGAGAACAAAGCTTTGAAACATGTCTGTAAACCATGTGAAATGCATTTAGGTTTTTCAAAGTGAATCGAAGGCTTTCAATTTCAACAGAAGTAAATTGCTGTCATTATTAATAGCAGACATGTGGCAGTGTTTTTAATTGAGACCAAAAGTGTGGGTTCTTCCTTATACAAAGACAGTGCAAACTTAGAGGCAGTTAAATGTTTAGAAGTGATTTTGAATCCCTCAGAGTTCTGGTTTTCTTTCTTTTTCTTTTTTTCTTTTTAAAATCTACAATTCAGTAACCAGCCTTAGAGTTCAAGGATAAGCTAGTTTAGGAAGTGGGCCCATTGTTAGAGCAGGAAAAGATGTTATCATTCTATCATTCCAATGTTAAACCAGGGTAGCCAAGATTTGTGGCTTTTAATGAGAATTAGGGCAAAATTCACCCATAGAGATGCTTTCAGGCAGCCTCCGAGCACCTGCTTCTTTTCTTTCTCTGACATTCTTTCTCCTAGGATTACACATTTCTTTCCAACATGGGTTGAGTAAGGAAACTAAATATAACTTAATAAGTCTGTCCCCTTAATAAAAGGGCTAATAAAACTGCCACAGACCTATAAACATGGATTGATATTACCTGGAAAGCAACAGAAAGTGGCAAGAACATGTAGTCAGATCATGGAGATAGCCATGGCAGGGGACAGTCACGTGGGAGGACAATCACTGAAGTGGGAACTGGGCCTTGGTAAGGTCTGGAGGGGATCCAGAGGGGCAGGGGAGGGGCTGCTGCACAGGGTCCCTCTCTGGTGCACACTCGAGGACGCAGGAGAACCTGCAGGAAGGCTGTTGATACACAGAGCCCTGGGTAGGCCCCACCCCTTGAGTCTGATTTGGTAGATCTGGGGTGAGGCCCAACGATGTGCATATCTAGAAAGTTCTCAGGGGATGTCCCTGGGGCCCGTCAGGAGCCACTGTGGTGGAGGAGGACATGCTTGGCTGGGTTGTGTGGGAGGGAAATGAGAGATGGCCATCTTAGGCGCACACACAGAAGGGCAAGCGGGTAAGGCCTGGAGGCTTTGGGAGCTATAAATAACCCTTAGGGCTGGAGAGAAAGGCCTAGGCAGGGAGCTTAGCCTTCAGGTTGCCAGGGACTGACAGGTTTAGTTTAGAACACAGAACCCAAACCAGAGTGGCAGGGGCAAACTGGAACATGGGATCCTCTGGGAGGGGCAGGAGCTTCGAGCTGACAGGTGACAGTAACTTACTCTGTCCCTGGAACCAAGGTGAGGGGCTTTGCCTCTAACTGAAAAACCATGGCAGCTACAAGAGGAGCTTGGGCAGAGGAGAACCACCAGGTTCATGACCTAGGGAAATGGTTTTGGAAGTCCATGGGTGAGCGATTAGCCCAGGGTGATACTCCCACAGGGAGGAAGCACAAGAACTGGCAGGGGCCAGGGCAGGTGTTCAGGTGGGGTGTGGGGAGGAGGGACAGGCTGAGAGACAGAGCCTAGGGACTCGGTGACCCAGTCAAGAATCTAAGTGCTGAGGAACACGGTGAAGGCAAGGCTCATGATCTGGGCCTGAGTAGCCTGCTCTGACCACCCCTGTGTGCCATGTTACAGATGAGGAACCAAGACCTGTGAGTGTAAGCGGGAGGGCTGTGACTACACGGTCCCAGACGGCACACGTTGCCTAGCACACGACTCCCCTCTGTCCCTCATGATCTTTCCAGGGTGTTTTCTGTGCTCTCCAGCTGAAAGGGAGGCACAGCACTGGGTTCCTGGTCTTTGTGGCACTGCTGAGCTGGTGTGTGCTCAGAACTTCCTTTTGGGGAGGCGGCCACCTCTCTGCCGAGGAGATCGCTGTTTCACAGGGCATCCGTGCCTTTTTATTCCCAGCCCACCTTCCGCGTGCCTGTGTTCTCTAGTCTTTGTCCCACATTTCCCGTTAGTGAAGGAATGTGCGTCCTTGTCCTTTTGTCAATTTGGGGTGTACACTAAGGGGATTCATGTTGGTTTTTAACTAAATTCCTATTGCTCCAACTTAATTCTTCTCCGTTTTTGGCCCACTGCGTAAGGGTGTTGCGAACCCTGTTGACACAAAGGGAGTGTTTCAGGACTGCCTGAGGAGCACCTTCTTCTAAATGTCAATACTTATTGGAAGTAAGTCCCAGGTTTCAGCATGAGTCAGCTGGCTTAATAGCTCAGTGCATTTTCTGTACTACTGCTGGGCAAACAGGGCCAACAGACTTCTCGCCTTTGGCCAGTGATCACCAGATTAGGCTAAGAAACAGGTGAGGGGCCTGGGAATGGCCCTTTGCAAGTGAACAGCACGGATGCAGCCTCTCACCCTGAGCAAAGGTGACCGGCTCTTTACCACCCAATCATACATTTTTTGCTGGCTCTCAGGCACTGTCGCCTTGGTTTATTACAAGTGATTTGTCCTACAGTTTCACCTGGGGCACAAGCAGTTACACAGAGGGAGAAGGGTGGCAGTGTGAAGCTGGCCACCCTCACCCCTCTCCACGCACGTGCCAGGGGTCTGAGGATACCTGATGGACTCCAGATGCGTGGGCCCATGGCAGACCATGTCTAAAGACTTATTTCTGCACTTCTCAGTGATCCAAATCAGCCTGTCGAACCAGGGGCTTCCCAAAGAAGAGTCCAGACAGTACTTCTTGCTCAAAGGAAATCTTTTCTTAAGTGATTTGATCTAAACTCTGTGCTTCCAGGATATCC
Organism: Pedetes capensis; assembly: GCA_007922755.1. Lineage (NCBI taxonomy): Eukaryota > Metazoa > Chordata > Mammalia > Rodentia > Pedetidae > Pedetes > Pedetes capensis. Next base: position 47,938 of record VMDO01015218.1, on the reverse strand, counting down.
ATCCTCGGGTTCTCCATTGACCTTGCTTCTCAACCTGACCCCTTCTGTGCTGTTATTCGCAGAGAGGGTGGTCCTCTGACTCACTGCACCTTCCTTGGCCAGTGTTGTTTCTGCCCATGTCTTCACTTTGTTCCATCTTCAGCTGCCCTATAGTCAGGCATCTGGCCCTCTCTGTCCTTGAGATGGCTTTTCCCAGAGCCTTCAGGCTGCCAGCTCACCTCTACCTTCATCTTTCAGCCGCCACCAAGCTGGAAGAGGATCTGATAAATGAATTCATTTTGCTGTCACCATAACTAATCACTGGAAAGAATGATCATGTTGGATGTGTTGATATCTCCCTGTGTCCCTCAGATCACAGGAAGTCCAGAGGTGGCTTCTCTACGTGTCTTTCAGGCTAGCCCTGTTGTTGGGGTTCACTCCAGCCTGGCAGGGTAATGGACTTGCCTCAACACGGGTACTCGGGGACCCTTGGAAATAGGCAAGAGCCAATGGCACCAAAGAAGGACTTTGGGAGCTGTCTTGCAAACAGGAACAGAATTTATTAAGCTGCACCTACCAAGGTGAACAAAAGGGGGTACAGCACAATGATGTTCGATGAAAGTGTCCCACGGTGTGTCTCCTGTTGCCTCCTGCAGTTCACCTTCTCGACTTTCCTCCTTCCCAAGGTGGGGGAAGAAAGCAAAGAGCTCTTCATGTCTTGCTTGGAGCCTTAGCCACTTTGGAGGCCCTGGGCTTGTCATGGAGTCTTGCTTGCAGTCCTCAGATGTTTTCACTGGTGGTCCTGGAGGTTGCAGGTCTCAGAAGTAGGGTGGGGGGGTCAGGTTTGAAGGGGCTCCGAGAGCAGGTGAACAAAGGAGGATTAAGAATACAAGGGACAAAAAGGGAGCTAGTATCTTCAGTGGTGGTTTATATAGCTTTTATGAAGGGGATTTGGGCCCAGAAATAACCAATCAGGGAGCGTCTTGTACCGGGTGTGGCAGTTATGTAACTAGGGATTTTGAAAAAGAAAAATTTTGATAGGGGGGTTAGGCACAGGCCAGGCCAATCACTGAGCTTCTTTTTCTGACCAATTAGGTGGCTCTGGGCAGCCAATCAGATTGAAAGAGGCCACACTAGAGCTAGGCTATTTGAGGGGCATCTTGGATCACTCGATGGGAGGGGGAGTGGAATACCAGGATGTGGGACAAAGGTCACTGGCCCCAGAGGATAGATGTTAGTCCTCCAAATGGACCAGACAAGCCTCTGTTCCTGGAGTGCTTTCTAAGACTCTCAACTCTATGTCCTGAGTTATGAGTGGGAGGGGCAAGAATAGGGTAAAACTTGGATAAGGTTCAGGCCTCTACCTGGGTCAGACAAATCTCCACTTAAACCCCCTCTAGGTCTTTCTTGGGGTCCCCCAAATGATTGCCAACACCCTGTGTTCAGACTGCCTATAGGTGGATGTACCTCTCTTCTCCCCACCTACCAGGTTTTGACACTCCGAGACCAAGTTAGTCCTAATTATTATAAAAATTCAAGCAATGAAGAAAAATACATGAAGAAAAAGGAAAAAAATCACCTAAAACCTCATCACAAAGAATTAAGTATCTACCAGGCATAGTACCTCACATCTGTAATCTCAGCCACTCAGGAGGCAGAGGCAGGAGGATCCCAAGTTCGAGGCCAGAGGCACTGTGTGTGTATATCTTAGTGAAACCCTGACTCAAAATTAAAAAATTAAAAGTGGGCTGGCATTACAGCCCACTGGAAAGCACATGCAAGGTAGATGTGTGTGAGGCCCTGGGTTCAACCCCCAAGTACCAAAAAAAAAAAAAAAAAGAAAGAAAAATTAAAAAGAAATATTAGCAACATGTGAACAAATTCCCAGCCATCTTCCTGTGAACATACAAGTAAAGCCATTGACAGACTTAGAGCATAAAGTGTTATAAACTTTGTATCATGCTGCACATTCTGCCTTTAAGTAAAATAATAAAATGTGCTTTTTTTTTTTTTTTTTTTTTTTTTTTTTTTTGGCGGTGGTTGGGGGCTGAACCCAGGGCCTTGCACATATTTTTCAAGTACTCTACCACTGAGCTGCACCTCCAGCTCCTTTTTTATTTTTTACCTTGAGACAGGGTCTCACTCGGTTACGAAGGCCACCTCTGGCCTTGAACCTGCGATCCTCCTGCTTCTGCCTCCCAAGTTGGTGGGATGACAGGCTGTATACCCAATTCCAGTTTGTAATTTTTCTTAAGTCAAGTAGAAACTCACATAAAATTAAAGAGATTTTAGGACTCCAGATCAATGTCTTTCCTACTATGAATGATGTTTTTCCTAAAGAGATCCTCCCATGAGTAATAAAAAATATCAGGAAAACAGTAAGTGTAGAGATGATCTGTAGTTTCAAAGTACCTGTACTTGAAAGTTTTAGATTTTCCTATTGGGAAAAATGAGATATTTTAGTGCTTTTACTCATCTTCTGGCTTCCCCTATCCTATTATTTTTTTTTCATGGGTTTTACAACATTTCCATTTCATTTTGTAACTCTAGCTTGTTTAGCCTTGGTTCTATTTGTAACTGATCCCTTACTGACTGTTAGTTCTTTTAGTGTGGCTGCTGTAGTTCTTGTTTCTTCATTTTGGTTTATCACTTATTTGGCAGGATTTCATTCTTAAGTACTTGAAAGGAAAATTTGGCAGGATGTCAAATTCCTGGATCATATTCCTTTAGAATCTTTTGGCAAGGAATATTAGCCCTCAGTTTCTCCATTTAGCCCATGGCTAGCTTGATTTTATCTCTGTATACCCCTTTGGGCATACACTTTTTGAGTTCTTTCATATCGGGGGATTTTGACCTGTAGTCTTTGTGGCTCGAAAACCATCTTGGCTGGGTGTAACATTTTTTGATCATGTTTTCTTTCCTTTGTCGCATTGCTTCAATGGATTTGGGGCACAAAGATTGTTGTGGACGAGTCTGAGGCCAGTCAGGTAGACCCCAGGAGCTTTCTTGTGTGGATGACCAAAGAATTCTTGAGTTTTTGCCATGAAGGTTAATAACAATCAGGATGCATCTCAATATTCATCGTTTTTGTTTCTGTTTTCTGAAAAATGTGCCTCTATCAACTGGCAGCTCCTCTCTTCCTGCATTTCAAGATTATGCTTTTCCTGATGTATCCTTGAATCTTGCATATTTTGCAAGCACTCTACCACTGAGCTGCACCCTCAGGCCCTTTTTAACTTTTTATCTTGAGACAGGATCTTGCTATGTTGTACAGGCTGCCTTGGGCCTCAAGCTTGTGATCCTCCTGCCTCAGCTTCCCAAGTCGCTGAGATTACAGGCATCCGCCCCTATGCTTGGCCTTGTTTTTTTTCTTTCTACGGTATTTACCCTGATTATTTTAAGGAATGCTTTTGTGTTAGCAACTGATTTCTGACTCTGTTTTCTTTCTCAGTGTCTCCAGCCTCATGTGAGCTCTGTAACGGCAATGTTTTGATGCTCAGCTGGTTTCCTCTGCTCGGCCATTCACTTGAGTGTGCATTTTCACCAAATCTTATTTTGCCTATGGTTTTATAAGAGTTCTTTTTAAAGGTCGTTTCAGTGATTTTATGTGCTGAAAAGATTATTTATGGGTTATTTGGCTTCAAATGAATATTTAACTGATTAAACTTGCAAATCTTAAAATCTAGCTTTAGGAGTTCAAGTTTAACCCACAAATCTTATTGTTCTGTTTATAAACATGAATTTGGCACAGATAATTACCCTTATAAGTTTAAAAGACTTTATCTCCATATTTATTTTTAAAAGCCCCATGTGCTTATTCATTTCCATATCCAACAAAGAGGGGTAGTTTTACCTTCTCTAGTGGACTGAGGTATCCGGGGCCAAAAATTCCAGCATCAGAGCAGTTCGTTATTGACCAATGGATCCGAGCCCAGATTGAGGAACTGGTGCTTCACACTTGCACCACGGTTCTGTCCAAGTAAAGAAGTCAAGTACAGTTGTACAGGTTGTGCCCTGCACAAGGTATCTGCATGAAGGCATTATGGGAGCTGAAATCCAGGTGGCACTCAGCCAAGGCCTGGCCCTAGCAAGGGTGTGTGCCAGACTGGAGAAAGGACACTTGTGCTAGTTGTTCTGCCCAGAGATTCTGCCGTTTTCTAGTTAGTACAGCATCTTTTTATACTTCACCTCACTCTTCTGGAGCTGCTGCCTGTTCCGAGTCTGTACTAAGGCACCTTACAGTGGCCAAGGGCTAGGGAAGCTCCAAGCTCCTGTGCCAGGCCTTCCCTCACCTTGGGGGAGCTGGAGTATCTGGGAAGTCCCTCATGTGGTATTACTCTGTCTTGCACTTCTGCTGCTTGGACGTGGGTCCTTGATTTGTATTGATGAATTCTGTGCTATCCCCAGGCTGCTGCCAAGTTATTTTGTGACATGACGGATTCCGTGAACCTCTCTACTGCCTCGCTGCATTCCATATTATTTTACATTTTCTTGGCTAGATCTCAGCCACTCTATAGTCTTTCATTAACATGTGTTTTCAAAATTCTATAGGGTGGAACACTTGGGGAGCCTCTTTTTTTTTCTTAAATTATATTCACGTTTCTTCCATTCCCTAAGTAATGTCTTCTTCCTAACGCAGTCCTCAGGAGAAGGACCTGGCAATCCACTCCCAAGGCAATCCCGAAATAGTCAGCCATTGAAAACCCTATGAGGGTCGCTATGAGTCGGAGACTCGACGGCACCTAACAACAACAACAACAATGCAGTCCTCTGTCATGGAATGCCCCTTAATCCCTTCTTCCTTCTTCTTTCATTTCTTCCTTCCTTCTTCCCTTCCTCCTATCCTTCCTTCCTTTCTTCCTTCTCTAGTTCCTCCTTTCTTTCCTTCTTTCCTCCCTCCCTCCCTCTCTCCCTTCCCTCCTTCCTTCTTCCCCTCCTTTTCCTTCTTCCTTTTCCTTCCTTCCTTTCTCTCTTCCTTCTTTACTTCCTCTTTTATTTCCTTCTTTCCTCCCTCCCTCGCTTCCTTTTTCCTTCGTCCCTTCTCCCTTCCTTCTTCATTTCTTTTCTTCCCTTCTCTCTGCCCTCCCTCTTCCCTTCCTTCTCTTCTTCTTCTTCCTTAGTATTTTGTGGTTACTGATTTCCATACTGATAAGAGAAGAGTCCCCTACCTCTAATTAATAGACTTATTAGAATGACAGGGCCAGGGAGGTCTGGCAGCCTGTCCCAGAGGTATTGGGGATGAAGAGGACAGGTCAGAGGGCAAGTCCTGTTGCCCAGGGAATCTGGAGACATCTCTGCTAAAGGCAGCTGCATTTTGGTCTTCTGACACCTGTGGCTTCCTCCCCACTTGCAACTGCTATTCTTTTCTTAGTGTACTAGGATGTCATACAGGGGTGGCTGTTCACAGATCTGTCCCCTACAGAGGGACAGAGTTGTCTATTGCAGCCTTTGTTTAAAAATATGAGAGCATACACCTGCTCAGCTCCCCAGTCCCAGTGAACAGACATACTCAGAGAAAAGATGCCCTGATGGGGCCCACCTGAGGGGTCTAACAGGGTGGACACCTGGCCTGGACGCACAGGGACCAGTATGGCCATGAAAGCTGGGGCTGCCAAACGCCAGTGCGCTTCCTGTGTCACTGGTTCCTGATTTAGAAAATGCAACTTTCTATCATTTGCCTCATTTGAGAAGAAAAAATGTCTAATAAAAGATACTACCTACTTTAGTTTTGAGAAGCTAAGTGTTTCCCAGGGTTTGAGATGGGGAGACAAGGTCACCAGGAAAGCTACCAGGAGGTAGGTGGCAGTGACTCTGGCTATGTACTTCATTACCATCTATGTTTATAGATGTCAAGTTTTAGACAGGACAATGATTTCAGCATTTTAAGCTGGTGCTTGGTGTAAGCTCTCCTTATAAAAAATACTTTGCTCTCAACCCTGCTTTTCAGTCCAAATTCCAAAAGGAAAAGAGAGCAAAGAGATTTCAGATGCAGTGATTTGGGCAGGTGCCCAAGTGTGATGTCACAGCCTATTGGACGATCTCGTAGCTCAATGTCAGGAGTTCTGGTCGAGGTTGCAACTAAGGAAGGAAGAAATCAAAACAGCAGCATGAAGTGAGCTGAATTTGGAAATCCTGCCAAGATGTATCCTTCCAATGGCACACCACAGAAGCCCATCGGTCAGTTTGCTTAGTAATGAAATGCACACCGCTTACAAAGCACACCATCTTTCCCGGAGCATTTATGGCTTCTGAACTTGTGTGTTCATTTGTGGGTTTACTATTCAAGAGCATGTCCCTCCTAGCCTGTGTGACTTTCCTGTGGCTCTGGCATGGTTCCCAATGCACTGCAGATTTGGCCATCCTGTGGGGATCAAAGAGAAGCTCCCACCCCGCTGCTGCCCTCTGCCCCCGTGGGCCAAGTCTGAGCATCTACAGGCTGAGAATCTTACTTTTACCTGAAACCAAGCTTGAATTTAAAGTCTGTCTACCATATGACCTTTACATGCACCTACTTGTAGATCCAAAGGCCTACAACCGTAGCCCTGTGGCATGCAATCCTGTTAGATCTTGGAAGCTAAGCAGGGTCAGGCCTGGTTAGTACTTGGATGGGAGACCGCCTGGGAATACCAGATACTGTAGGCTTGGGAGAAGAACCCGGGAACCCACTCCCAAAAATCAATCTGTCATTTAAAACCCTATGAACAGCAGAGAAGCACTGACAATAGTGTTTCACCTGTTGTATATAGGGTTGCTATGAGTCAGATACCAACTCGATGGCACCTAACAACAAACAATAACAACTTGTAGATCCAAAAATGGTAAATTAACAATTTTATTTCACTGCTTGGGATAACCCCTTTACCATGCTCTGCTTTTGAGAAGATAAAAAATAATACATAATTGGACATGACTCATATCACCCACTTCTCTGTCTCTGCAAGAACATATTTACTAAGGATCAGTTGTGTGTTCGTCCCCATGCTGGCCCTGCAGGTACAATTTGAGGGTCACTAAGGAGGATTTGAGCCTGCAGCCATAGCCCTGTGGCATCTGATCCCATCAGATCTCAGAAGCTGGGACCTGGGAGGTGGCCAAATTCAGCGGCTTTGATGGGATTTCTGGTGCCCGAAACCACATGGTGCTCTCCTGGGTCCATCTTGAAGCCACCAGGGCAGGGACAGGCAACGATCTCCTAGCTCAATGTTAGGAGTTCTTGTCGAGGTCGCAACTAAGGAAGGAAGAAATCAAAACAGCAGCATGAAGTGAGCTAAATTTGGAAATCCTGCCAAGATGTATCCTTCCATTGGCACACCACTAAAGCCCATTTGTCAGTTTGCTTAGTAATGGGTCGGGCCTGGTTAGTACTTGGATGGGAGATGGCCTGGGAACACCAGGTACTGTAGGCTTGGGAGAAGGACCTGGCAACCCGCTCCCAAAAATCAATCAGTCATTGAAAACTCTATGAACAGCAGAGAAGAACTGACAATAGTGTTTCACCTGTTGGATGCAGGTTTGCCATGAGTCGGATACTGACTCGACGGCACCTAACAACAATAACAAGGAGAATTTAAAATAAGAAAAAGGTGAAGCACAGAAGATCATCCTTCTCATGATGGCTGGTTTTAGGGCTTGGGGACTCTGGACAAATATTCCTTGTGGAATCTCCATCTGTCCAATCTGATTTAAAAATACACTTCAAATGCCTAGGACTGTGTGAGGTGTGGCGATTGATCCATAGACATTTAGAAGGAAGGAGGAGAAGAGGCGTCTCTGTGCCGGTTTATGTCTTGACAGGGAATTTGGAGAGGCTCTGTGGTGTCTTTGGGGGCTCCATTGTCAAGTGTATCGTTCCTGGCTCAGGTCACATCTCCATGAGGAACAGGCAGCAACGTGGCTCTCGGGGACCTGTTTGTACAGGAATAAAAGGGCCCCTGTAGCCTCTGCAGCTCCCTAAGGCCTTTTATTTCCCACTGACTGGATCATCCCTCATGAGGTCGTGGCCCCCACCTGCTGCCATGACTTTGCTTCCCCGTTCTCTCCAAGGCGTTCCTGGGCTTGGCTGAGGCTGAGCACCATGGCGAGGGTTAACCAGGAGTGGGCAGGAAAATGCCAATGAAGACTCATCATCTGGGGATGGTCAGGCATGTAGGGAAAAATTGGGAGGAAATTGGTAAAAACTCCCAAACTGGGAAAATGGCGTTTGAATATCTGGTTTGTAAATTAGAAATCTACTTGGTTGCATGTTTGTACAAAACCCTTCTGATTGGACAATTGGACTGAAAGCTGATTGGCTCAGGCCATTCCATGGGCGAACTATATAAAGAGCTGCGCTGCGGCAGCTCGACCTTTTTTGGCACGGCCTTTCTGGCATCCCTTTCTGCGCCTTCTCGCCTGTCCCTGCCCGGACCACCGAGGAGGAAATGCCTCTCCTGCTGCTCTGCCCCTGAACCTTTGATGAGGAAAAAATACTCTCCCGTCGCAATCCTCGACAAGGAAAAGAACCTGCTCTCCGTCTGATCACCGAGGAAGCGGCAGCTGTCTTCCTCCTGACCACCGAGACGACCAACACAGGTGTTTGTCCCTGCAAGGCAAAAGGGCCTGAGGCTTTTCCTTTCTCCCGTCTCCTCCGGGGTCCCGAGGGCTGCAGGAGTCTGCGCCCCTCACCTGAGGGTCCCGAGTGAATTGTGTTTAGTATCTGTGTGCGCGGCGGCGCAGCCCGTCCGAGCATTCAGGCCGGACCGGGAGGCGTGCGCCCCACAAGGCACTGTTTGGGATTTTACTCTGAGGGGTCAGAAACCACGCTCTCTACAGTGTCTTCTCGTGCCCTCTCAGGGCTCATCAGGGACCCCTGGCATCAGGTCTTTCTCAAGGCTGATAGCACCCTACTTTCCTCACAGCACCCAGCTGAGAGGTGAAGTGAGAGGGCTGCAGGAAAACAAATAGAGCAACTCCATCCATGCAAGGTTGCCTGTCCCTGCCCTGGTGTCTTCAAGATGGACCCAGGAGAGCACCATGTGGTTGCAGGCACCAGAAATCCCATCCAAGCTGCTGGATTCGGCCACCTCCCACAGGCATCCAGACTCACGTGCAGACCTTGCAGAGGGGTAGCTGGCCAGTGGGGGCCAAGGTAGTGGGACCAGATGGTGGCACTTCCAGTCCTCAAAGGTGCTACATGCTAGAGGGGTCACCCCATTGGAGCACAGATGGGAGGGGCTCATGCATGGACCTGCATGGGGACTGAGACCCAGGAGCCCCATTTTCCTAAAGTGGAGTGTCTGCTCCCACAGCAGTATTCATGTGACTCAGGAGCATGCTGCTGGGCCAGGCTGTCAGGAATCAGGGCCCCTACAGCCCAGAGCAACAACCCAAGTGCTCAGGCATCCCAGTCATCTGCAGGCTGAGTGTCAGGGAAAGCAGAGGCAAGCTGGCTGGGGCTGAGATGGAGGATGAGCAAAAGCCGCTAGGGCATCTGTGCCAAGAGCCTCCCCTCACACAGGAGCCCACATTGCACACCTGAGAGCCACCCTGCTGAGGGCCCCATGCTCAACATGCTGCACCCACCGCTCTAGAAACAGTCATGGCCAAATCCCAAGGGAATTAAGGCTGCAGATGGAATTCAAGTGCTCATTTGCACATCTGAAAATCGGGCTGTGACCTTGGGTTTTCAGGTGAGCCCAGTGTCATCAGAAGAGTCTTTGAGATGGACAAGGGAGGCAGAGGGGTCAGAGATGGTCAGATGTGGCAGCAGCAGCCAGGGCAGAGCCATGCACAGTGTGAGAAGTTGCCATTCACCATTCCAGGCTTCAGAGATGGAGGTCAGGACCAGGAGCTAAGAAAGGCAGAAGCCTCTAGAAGCTGGAAAGGGCAAAGATAGGAATTCTCTCCTAGCACCTGCAGGAAGGAAGGCAGTGGACACCTGATTATAGCCCAGGGAGACCCATTCTTTGGAGTCTGATTTCCAGAATTACGGGATAATAAATGTGTGTTGTTTTAAGTCATGAAGTTTGTGGTAATTTGCTGTGGAAGCAATAGCGATCTGATACCGACCTACTAATAACAGTGACAAGCAGATATCATCAATCATCTGTGGATTGGCATCCACAGTTTCAACCAACCCCAGATTGAAAATATTTGGGAAAAATATTGCATCTTTACTCATGTACGGACTTTATTTATTCATTTGTCATTATGCCTTAACACAGTATAACAACTATTTCCATAGCACTTACATTTTCTTAGGTATTGTAAGTCATATAGAAATGATTTAATACAGGAGAGCTAGGCATGATAGCACATGCCTGTCACCCCAGCCACTCGGAAGGTGGAGGAAGGAGGATGGTGAGTTTGAGGCCAGAGGCAGCCGGCGCAACTTAGTGAGGCCCTGTCTCAAAAAGTAAAAATGAGCTCAGTGGTGGAGCAATTGCAAAGTATGTGTGCGGCCCCGGGTTCAACCCCCCAGTACTACAAAACAAATAAATAAATATATATATATAAATGTGTAAATGAATAAATAATAAAATATAAAGTATATGGGAAGGTGCATGTTGGTTACAAGCAAATGCTATGCTAATTCACACAAGGAAATTGAGTACTCCTGGATTTTGTGTCTGGAGGGGGTGCTGGGATCAATCCCTTGTGCACACCAGGGGACGACTGTGGTTTATTATGTCACCAACAGAGAACAAATACAGCACCTTATCCCCTGCACCTAGCCAGCTCTCTCAGCCCTGTGAGCTCACATGTACTGTTCTCTAGGCCCTGGTCTTCTCACTCTTTCCAGCCCGTGGAAATCCTATGTACTCTTCAGTCCCAGTCACATGTCACTTCTTCCACGAAGCCCTCCATTACTTCCTTTCAGCTAGGTACAAGGACTTCCTATGTGTTCCCCTAGCACTTTGTTCATCTCCACACATTTTTGCTCTAGATCATAGTTTAATATTTGCAAAAGTATCTTTTCTGATTGATTGAGAACTGCATAAGGAAAGGAATGGTCTTCTAGTTATTTCTGTACCCTTTACAGTTCCTTCCTAATTCAGAGCTTTGAACTGTGCAATCTCAGTTGAAATAACATGAATTAAATTAGAAGGGTGTTTTTCACAAAAAGCTACTGTGTTCATCCGGCTTCTCAAAGATCGCAGCCAATAGCATATATCTCTGTACTTGTCATTAATTTCTTCCAAGAGGCATGACGAGAACTAAACAAAATTTTTCCTTAAGGAGAGGGAAGCAAGTCACCAGGAAACCGACACTGGCAAGTTCTAGCTTTTACGTCACAGCAGTGCCAGGTACTGAGACAGAATTTTCAGGTCAACATGCGGAGTGGACCAAATTCAATGCATTTCAAAGCAATGAGCCCAAGGTGTGACTGGTGTAGAGATGGAGCCTGCCTGGGTAATTGTGAGGCTGAGTCCACCGTCTCCCATTGCAAGCTGGGGGCCCAGGAAAGCCAGAGGATGATTGAGTCCCAGGCCAGAGGCCAGAGTTGCAGCTCAGTCCAAGGGCTGGAAAAGAGGAGCTGAGAAGGCCCTGCTCAGGGTGGACTGGTGTCTTTTATTCTATGCAGGCCCTGGAAGGATTGGAGAACGCCCACCCACAGCTCTGCTAAACAGAGGCCCCCGATTCAAATGCTAATCTCATCTGAACAGCCACACAGGCACTCAGGAGTGAGTCTCCCTCTGACCTGGAGCACACAGGCTGATGGGCAAAATTAAACCAGTAGCTCCTGAAAGGGGCTGAAGCACTGCAGAGTCCTGAGGACTGGGCGGTGGGGAGTCCACTGCCTTTGCCATGAGGAACAGTCCTAGCCACCAGGGTCTTTTTACTGGCCCTCACCTTTCTCCTCCCAAAGCTCCCTTATTCTCCCTTATGGTCTCCCCCTCCCCACCCCCCCCCAGAAAATGAGCTCATGGCCATTATTTTCCTAGAGTAGATTTAGGTCCTAAGTCACCGCTGCCATTATATTACACTTCACACTTCCTTTGTTCTTTTTGAGCACAAAGCTCCTAGCTTGCTAAAGTCACTTAGGGCTTCTGCCACACACTAGACAGTGCTGAACTGGGAGTCAGAAAACCCACAGATGATGACTGCTACCTAGCACACTTTTAAGATTTCTTTCATCCTAAATTTCTGCAGTTCTAAAAACCTGTGAGAAAAGAGTTTAAGAGTGACCCAGAGTATATTTACCAGGGATGATAAAACTGCACATTTTCCATGAAATCTATCCTCTCTGTGACCAGGCCAAACAATAGTCATCCTAGAAGGCATGTGCTATGGTCCTGGCGTCAGTGCCAAGGCTAGGAGCACCTGTATTGAACAGCATTCAGGGAGCATAGCACTGGGGTGAGGTGTGTGTGTGTGTGTGTGTGTGTGTGTGTGGCATGGTTGGGCTGGGGACTGAGCCCATGTTTTCCATCCCTGGTCCACTATAGACAAGTATCCTTCAAACAATAAAAAGTGAAAACAGTTGATCACCAAGCAAAAGCCCTTGACTTTAGGTTTGGTAGAGTACTGTGGTGGGAGGATTTGTCATTTGTTAGGGACACACTATTGGAACCCATTCAGTGGAGATGCATCGCACACAACTTTTTAAACTAGAGATGCCCAAAAGCCCTTTTTCCTTAGCCAAGTACCACATCTGGTAATCTCTGCATTTTACATTGTAACCCAGGGTTCACCCAGATGCCTAACAGAAATAAATGTTGACCAGATAACCCCTACCTTTACAACAAACTAAGTACTGTCCCCTATCCCATGATACCCTATCCTGCAAAGGGCTGCGGCCTTGAATATACTCTTCTGGCTTGAGAAATTCCTCCAGGTTTGACTGCTGCACATTCTTCTATGCTATTGCCTTGGGTCTGGATTTCCCCTGTGCTGGCTTCTGCAGTCCCGCCTCTTCTTGGGGAGGAGTGCTTAGCTTTTGATTTCGGTTTCTGCATAAGATGTTTGCTCCTGCCTGGTTCTCTTGTCTCCAAGCATCACAGCCCAGGGGCAAGTCCTACCTGAATCACCCCACCCAGTCTTGGCACGCAGACTCCACCCAGCCTCACTCAGGTGCAGTGCCTCAGGTTCTTGCTGTGTGGGAGGAAGGATCAGACAGACGGGGACATTGCTCATGACTGAAAATCTGGGAATCCAGCCGGTACCCCTGAGTCAGCCACAAGCCAGCTCCAGCACCCTGAGCAGGACCCTGGCCACTTGTCTGGGGCCCTGGCAAAGCACAGGAGCTAAAGACACAGGTATAAAGTCATCTCTGAATGACCAGGTAAGCTGGCCACCAGTGGTGGTTTGAACCAAATTGATTCCACTGTCCAGTTTAGGATTTCCATGCAGCTTGTCCATCAGGGTTCACTTTTCCTCTGGGAGGGTTTCAATTCCCAGCTGCTTGTCATTTTTTATTTTCTGGTCATATACTTGTGTGCAAAGTTACCAAAGATGTGGTTGTAGCTCTCTCGTAGCTCAGTCCATGCTGACTGAATATGCCAAGGCATCATCTGTCCCCTGGGCACCTGGGGGCCCTTCCCCAAACCACTGGGTTCTGCACATACAGAGCCTGTCATTTCCTGTTCCTCCTCCTAAATTCATGTTCATAATAGGAAAGACCTCCATGTGTTATCAGTTCAGATTCCTCCTCTGCATATGTAAAGCAACCCCCATTTGAGTTCCAGGGCTTTCCTTTGTATGAAAAACCATGTATACCAATTCCAATGTATATTTAGCCATTTAACTTTGACCTTGGATTTCTCTTTTGAGCTAATCTTCCCATGTAATGCCCTCCTTCTACATATAAGACCTTAGCCCTGCAAGTGGTGTCTTTGAGAAAGATGTGAGAAAACACACCATTTGTCAATATAACTAGACTTCTGGGGCGCAATGCACTAACACACTGTCTGGACAGTGTCTGTTTTGCTGGCTGCCCTCACTTTCTGTGGCCTTCCAATCAGCACAAGGACCAGCAGCATGGTTGGAGGAAAGTGTGTAAGATGCACAGTGTCAGTGATGAGACCTTTCCATGAATTGCAGCTGACAGGCACTGTTGATGTTGCAGAGGCTGCAAAGGCCACCACTGAGCCTCCAGGCCATCAGGGCTCAGGGATTTGGTAGCAAGCTGGGAGCTGAACTGAAGCCTGACTCTGTCATGGGTCTGCTCTGGCTATGGGGTGCTGAGAAAGTCACAACTCCTGATCTGCGTTCCCTCCTTTGCAAGGAAAAGGAGCAGGGTTAGAGGCGGTGTCCACAAATTGCAGGTTGTAAACCATCAGTGGGTTGTGAAATCCACTTAGTGAGTTAGGTCAGCCTCTGCAAAAAGAAAGCAGAAGGGAATTGAGCAGACCAGAAAGTATGGGAGAACATTACCCATGGGAAGTTATGGCTGGTCCTGTTTCCTTCGAGCTGTTAGTGGGCCCTCACCAGGTAGTGGGAGGGTGGTCAGTATTGGGGCTGCACCATCTAACTGGCAGGACCCGTTCTCAAGGAGCAGGATGCTGCTTCAGCACCTGTGAAACTTATTTACAAGTGCTCAGCAGCCTGGAGCTGCTGGCTGGGCCGTTGCAGATAATTCCAGGGATCAAAACTTTAGATTGTACTTAAAATAATTGCTTTGGTGCCATTTCCAAGATGCTTCTGGATGCTTCTGAATGATGTTAGCTTCAAAGAAGCTACTTCCCCTATTTGAAAAATGGATAGTTTAATGTCAGTAGAATGAGGCACAATAATGTACAGAATGTTCTAGAGATGTTCAAGTGAAAGATCGCTAAGGACCATTGCTTACTAAGTCATGTAGGCCACCTCTGAAATAAGCCCCGCTCAAAGGTCAATCCTAGCATCCAGAAGCAAGTCGTTTGGTCTGATAACCCCATATCACTCAGCTTGCTCCAGCCAAAGTCATTGTTGGTGGCAGCTGACTGGAGGGGGATGAGGCAATTCTTGATTTGATGAGTGGAGTGCAGAGCACTGTGAATACATGGGTGTGACTCTCCCCAGAATGTCAGTGATAAAGGAATCTGTGGGAAGTTCTGAACAAAGAGATACCATGTGGTTCCATGAGCTCAATGCAGGCAGCCTTGCCGTCCTAAGTTTTGCAGGAGGTTTAAGGGGCAAACCAGCCATCAGCAGAACCTAACAATGCCATCCTTAGGCAAAAGAACTAGTAATCCAGTCTGTAAATGGGCCAAAGTTCTGAACAGGCAGTTCTTCAAAGAACTACAAATGAACAATAAATAATATGAAAAAGTACTCAACATATTTTGCCATTAGGGAATTACAGTTCAAAACTCCATTAAAGTTTCATGTTCTCACAGTCAGGATGGCATGGCCATAATCAAAATGAAATAAAACAAAACAAATACTGGTAAGGATGTAGAGAAAAAGAAACTCCTCCAAGTGGTTGGTGGAAATGTAGAGTCACTATGGAAATCAGTATGGATGTTCTTCAAAAATCCTAAAAATAGAATTACCATATTATTTGTTGTTGTTGTTTGCTATTGTTGTTAGGTGCCATTGAGTTGGTCTGACTCATAGCAACTTTCATAGGGTTTTCAATGGATAATTGTTTTAAGATTGCTTTAGGAGTGGATTGCCACATCCTTCTCCCACTTTTTGCAGTGCTGGAGTTCAAACCTGGGTCCTCAGAGAGTATAGATAGGCACTCTACCAACTGCACTAAACCCCAGCCCCACTGTTGTTGTTAGAAGCCATCAAGATAGGTCCAACTCATAGCAACTCTATGTACAACAGAATAAAACACTCCTGACACTCTGTCGGGCACATGATCTTTTTATGTTTAAATGTATTGGTGAAGCCACTGTGTCGATCCATCTAGTTGAAGGTCTTCCTTTTGTTGTTGTTGTTGATCTGCCACTTGCCTAAACATGATGTCTTCTCCAGGGGTTGGTCCCTCCTAGAAACAAGCCCAAAACACATACGATGAAGTCTAGCCATCCTTGCCTCCAAGGAGCACTCTGGCTGCACTTCTAGGACGGATCTGTTGGTTCTTTTGGTAGTCCATGGTATATTCAATATTCATCTCCAGCACCATAATTCGAAAGCATCAATTCTTCTCCTGTTTCCCTTAGTCAATGTCCTTCTTTCACAAGCTATGCTGCAACTGAAAATACAGGCACACCTTCATTTTGAAGGTGATGTCTTTACTTTTCAGCACTTTAAAGAATTCTTTTGCAATGGCTTCTCCCAACACAATGTGTCTTTTGATTTCTTGACACTTCTTCTAAGGTTGTTGATTGTAGAACCAAGTAAAGCAAAATCTTAGACAATCTCTATTTTTTTCTCCAGTTATCATGAAGTTGCTTACTGATCCAGTTGTAAGTATTTTTGTTTTCTTGATGTTGAAGCACAATCCATACTGAAGGCTGTGCTCTTTGATCTTCATCAACAAATGTTTCAAATCCTCTTGGGTATCAATAAGCAAAGTTGTGTTGATTGAATAACTCAGGCTGTTAATGAGTCTTCCTCTAATCCTGATGTTACATTTTTCTTCATAAAGTCCAGCTTCTCCGATTATTTACTGAGCTGGGCACGATGGTGCACACCTGTAATCCCAGTGACTCAGGAGGCGGAGGCAGGAGGATTGCAATTTCGAGACCAGAGGTAGTCTGTATAACAAGACCCTGTCTCAAAAAAAAAAAAAAAAAAAAAAAAGGGCTGGGGGTACAGCTCAGTGGTCCAGCACTTGCAGAGCATGCAAGTGCAAGGCCCTGGGTTCAACCTCCAGTACCGCAAAAAAATAAATAAATAAATAAATAAATAAATAAAAATTATTTACTAAACATAGAGCTTGAAGAGGTATGGTGAAAGGAGAGAACCTTGATGCATACCTTTCCTGACTTTAAACCAAGCAGTGTTTCCTTGTTCTTTTCCAACAAATGCCCCCTGATCCATGTACAGATTCCTCATGAGTCCATTTAAGTGTTCTGGTATTTCCATTCTTTGTAATGTTATCTATAATTTGTTGTGATCCACATAGTAAAATGCCTTTGCATAGTCAATAAAACATGGGTAGATATCTTTCTGGTAATCTCTGCTTTTGGCTAATATCTATCTGATGTCAGCAATGAGACCCTGGTTCCATGCTCTTCTGAACCAGGCTTGATTTTCTGACAATTCCCTGGAAGATATTGCTGAAGTTGCTTTTGAAAGATCTTCCAAGTTGCTTTTGAAAGATCTTCAGTAAAATTTTACTTGCATGAGATATTAATGATGTCATTTGATGATTTCTGCATTCAGTTGGATCCCCTTTCTTGGGAATAGGCACAAATATAGATCTCTTCCAGTCAGTTGGCCAGGTAGCTATTTTCCAAATCTCTTGGCATAAACAAGTAAGCACTTCCAGTGCTGCATCTGTTTGTTGAAACATCTCTATTGGTATTACATCAATTCCTGATGTCTTGTGTTTCTCCAGTTCCTTCAAGGCAGCTTCCTCTACTTCCTTTAGTACCATTGGTTCCTGATCATATGCAACTTCTTGAAATGATTGGTTATCCATGATTTTTTTTTTTGTATAATGACTGTGTATTCCTTCCATCCTTTTTTTGATGTTTCCTGTGCCAATTAGTATTTTCTCTGTAGAATCCTTCACTATTAATAATCAAGGCTTGAATTTTTACTTCAATTTTTTAAGCTTGAGAAAAATAGAGCATGTTTTTCCCTCTCGATTTTCTATCTCCAGCTCGTTGAACGTGTCATTAAAATATTTGATTTTGTCTTCTTGAGGTGTCCTTTGAAATCTTCTGTTAAGTCTTTAACTTTGCCATGTCTTCCTTTTACTGTAGCTGCTCAATGTTCAAGGGCAAGTTTCAGTCTCCTTTGACATGTAATTTGGTCTTTGCTCTTTTTCCTGTCTTTTTAATAATCTTTTGCTTTCCTGATGAATGATGTCCTTGATGTCATGCCAACTTGTCTGGTTTTGATCATTAGTGTCTAACACATCAAACCCATTCTTGAGGTGATCTGTGAACTCAGCTGGGAGATACTCAAGGTCATACCTTGGATCTCATACACTTGTTCTAATTTTCTTCAATTTCAGTTTGAACCTGTATATGAGCAGTTGATGGTCTGGTTTACAGTTAGCATGTGGTCTTGTTCTGACTTTTGATATTGAGCTTTTCCATCATCTCTTTCCACAAATACAGTCAGTTTGATTCCTGTATGTTCTAGCTGGTGGATTCCATGGGTGTAGTCAATATTTATGTTGGTGAAAAAAACGTATTTGCGATGAAAAGGTCATTGGTCTGACAAAATTCTATCATGTGATCTCCAGCATTGTTTGTGTCACTGAGGCCATATTTTCCAGTTACTGAGCCTTCTTCTTTGTTTCCAACTTTTACATTTCAGTCACTAGTAATTATCACTGCATCTTGATTGCATGTTTGTTCAATTTCAAATTGCAGGAACTGGTAACAATCTTCCCTTTCTTCATTTATGGTCTTAGTAGGAGGTGCCTTAATTTGAATATTGTCATGTTAATTGGCATTCCTTGTAGGTATATGGATATTATTCTATCACTGGTAGTATTGTACTTCAGGACAGATCTTGGGGTGTCTTTTTTGATAATTAATGTAACCCTATTTCTCTTTAGGTTGTCATTCCCAGCATAGTAGACCATATCATTACTTCATTCAAGGTAGCCAATACCAATCCATTTTAGCTTACTGATGATGCCTAGAATATTGATGTATATGCACTCCATTTTTACTTTTGACAATTTCTAATTTTCCTAGATTCAAACTGTGTACATTCCAGTTATTAATGGATGTTTACAGTTGTTCCTTCTCGTTTTGTGTTGTGCCACATCAGCAAATAGAGGTCCTTGGGGCTTTACTCCATTCCCTCACTTGTCTGTCAGTTTGCCTTTCTGTGGGGGCTTCCCTGTTGCTGTGATGCTGACAGCTAAGCCACCGGTATTAGATACCAAAAGGGTTACCCATGATGGACAGGTTTCAGCTGAGCTTCCAGACTACTACTAGGAAGAAGAACATGGTAGCCTACCTTAAAACAATTAGCATTAAAGACTCTATGAATAACAGAGAACACTATCTATATAGTACTGGAAAATGACGCCCTCCAGGTTGGAAGGCACTCAAAAGATGATGGAGAAGAGTTGCCTCTTCAAAGGAAAACTACTGTATGATCCAGCTATACCACTCCTGAGTATATAAACAAAAGAAATTAGCATGCAAAAGAAATACCTGCATGCCCATGTTTACTGCAGTACTCTTCACAACAGGTAAGATATGGAATCAACCTAAGTGCCCATCAGCAGTGGATGGATAAAGATAAAGGTATATGCATAAACAATGGATAAAGAAAGCATGGCATATAGATACAACAGAATATTAGTCATAAAGAAGGAAATAGTATCATTTGTAGGAAAGTGGATGGAAGTAGAAATTGTCATATTAAGCAAAATAAGCCAGACTCAGAAAGACAGGTATTGCATGTTTTCTTTCTTTCATGTGGAAACTTAAAAAAAAAAATTAAGGCCCCCAAATAGAAGAGGGACTATCACAGAAGGAGAAGTCAAGGGGGCATTAAGGGGATTAAAAGGGGGGAGTACAAAAGGGTGGTAGGGTGAATTTAAGCAAAGCGTGACACATGCATGTATGGAAATGTCACAGTGAAACCTATTATAATAATAAAAATACCTAATGAAATTTTTTTTTTTTTTTTTTTTTTTTTTTTTTTTTTTTTTTTTTGGTGGTACTTGGAGGTTGAACCCAGGGCCTCACACATACTTTGCCAGTGTTCTACCACTGGGCTGCACTCTCATCCCCCTTTCTAAAAATGTATTTTTAGATAGTATCTTGTTAAGTTGCATGGGCTGCCTCTGGCCTGGAACTTGTAATCCTCCTGCCTCAGCCAACCGAGTCTCTGGGATCAGAGGTGTGCACCCCACGTCTGACTATTTTTCAGCTTTTCTGAAAGATGGAAATGGTGAACGTGCCACACAGCATCCTGGTGCTGAGGCTTCAGGGAGATGTTTTCTATATCATACTTTTATTTATTCCATTTCGACTGCCATCTTCTGTATTAGCCTAGGGGCACAGGGGCACCCCCATGAAAGCGAGATGCTGGATTTAGCCGAGATCATTAAGCAAAGGTGCCCTTCCCACGCAGCTGTGCCTGGCAGGCACAAGAACGGAAAATTACATGCGGAATGCAGGATCACCAAGTCTGAGCATGGAGGGATGGGTCGTTAGTGAGGCCTGCTGTGTCTTGATTCTAGCCCGTAGAGGGGCTGGAGGAGGTTGGCTGACTTCCTGCCTCACTGACGGGCTTGCCAGGCTGCCAGTGGCTTTTCTACTCTCTGCCCACATAATCCTGTCTTTGTGGAAGACATTTGTACCCGGCTTGGGACTTGGGATCTGCTGCCACACTTGGCAAGACCAGGAAGAGTTGGGCTGGCCCACTGCTGGCCCCGGATGGAGTGGGGTGTTCAAGGGAGGGGTCACATGGGAACCTGTGTAGAAATGTAACCGTTTGGCTGGCCCTTCAGTCCCTGTGCATCTGCGAGAGGAGATTGGCCTTATGCTTTAGAAAGGACAAACTGAGATGTGTCCACGGGGAGTGGGAAATTGGCTTTAGGGAAGGACTCAACTTGGATGATTGGAAATGGTAGCTGTATGCACATGGCAAAGACTGGTAAACAGTAAGAGTCGGGCGTCATTTTGTGTCCCTCTTTGTGGTATTTGAGATGCCAAGTGGAAAGACTAGAAGAGATGCTATTCCACATGACTGCACTGTTTCTAGTGACTGGAGCCATGAAAGGGAGGGGCTGGGTTCCAGGTCACAATGACTGTGAACAGGTTTCACAGGGACTCTGAGCTCGTTTTCTTATCTGTAAAATAGATATTTGTGCAACAATTTCTTATTGAGCACCCACCACCTGCCATGTTCCACTCAAGAGTAGAAAAAAGGGGCTGGGGGTGCTCTTACAGTTTGCATTGTGGGAAAGGAAGGATAAAGAACTAAGTAAAATATACCATACACAGTGATAAATAGAGAGACAATAAGATAGCAACAAGATGTGAGGTGCGTGGGCAGGGCGAGGCAAGGGTGGGCACGGCCTGTGAGTGTGCAAACACCTGTGGGTAGGAATAATCTCCACCTCCTAAGGTGTTAGGACAGCCAGTGCTGGGAAGAACCAATCCTGTGACTGCTTTCCCTCTTTGGTGAGGCTCCCTCTATGGACCCCAACATGAAGCACAGAAAATGGCCTCAGTATGATGGGCAATCTCCATGGTCAACCTGATTGGACCAAGAAGAACCTAGAAGATTAGTAAAGCACACCTCTGGGTGTGGCTGGGAGGGGTCTTCAGAGACAATTAATTAATGGGGGACACCTGCCATGAATGTGGGTGGCACTACCCAACCAGCTGGGGGTCCAGATGGAATAACAGGGGAAGGCAGAGGAAAGAGGGAGGCCACTAGTGTGGGCATTCTCTCTCTCTTTCCCTCTCTCCCTCTGAGCACAGGGGTGGTGACAGGAGGTGTGGCCTGCCTGGCATGCCGCAGGATGATCCCATCAAGCCTGTCACGGCAGGGATTTGGTGCTCAGATGGGGGATGACTGAGGTGGGAACAAGTGGGCTCATCTCCCACAAGCTGGGAGGGCTTGAGGCCCAGGAATGCGCTCTGTGTGGCAGAAATTACAGCAGCCACCTGACCCTTCTTAAACCCTGCCAGCTACTGGCCTTGTTTAGAGTAAGTTTCAGTAACCCACAGAGGACTGAGGCAAGCCAACTAGGGCAGGTATCTCGGCTCTTCTCTGCTCTTGGCTCTGCCAACCACGCCGTGGGGCAAGGGGGACTGTGCCTGACCTGCACATGTCTCCTTGGCTCAGACAATGCACAATTCTTGGACATCCACTGGGATCTGAGAAGGCAAGTGGCTGCAGGGTGACAGGAGACTGAAATGTTCCACAGGGGAAAATTTCTGCTTCCCCCTGCTGGTGCCCCTTGGAACCACAGCCTTGAGCACAGTGTTGAGAGTGGGCAGTGGGTCAACACTTCCGTGTCAGAGCTGCTGCTGTGGTTGTAGTGCTTGCTCATGTTTAGTCAGCACTCACTGTGCTCCAGGCCTGTGAGGAATTTATATCTATATGAGGTGTGATCCAAAAATACAGTGAATATTTAAATTAAAAAAAATTAGAGTAAAAGACACATTGCCATTAATCCTCTTTAAAATACACCCCTGGCTTTGGACACACCTATCTTATCATCCACTTTCTTTTTTTTTTAAATCTTTTTCTTTTGCAGTGCTGGGGTTTGAGCCCAGTGCCTTTTGCATGCTGGGCAAGTGCTCTACCATTGAGCTATACCACAAGCCCCTGTTTTTACCACTTTCTGAAACAGTTCTGGAGGTCCTCTTTTGTGAGTGTTGTTAGTTGTACTATTGGGGCTACTTCAATGTCCTGAGTCAATTCAACACTTTTACCTTTCATAGTCATCTTGATTTTGGGTCAATTTGACTTTGGAGAAGAGCAAGAAGTCGCATGGTACCAGATCTGGTGAATAAGGTGGATAAGGACACATGGTGATGTTTATTTGGCAGAAATTACCATATTAAAAGTAGTGTTTGTGATTTATGATTTAGGACCACTTTAAAACACACTTTCTGTCAACCATATCTCACACCTGACTAACTTCTCCGAACAAGTTGACGTTTGTCATGCACTGTTACTAAGATTCTATGTGCCACTTGCCACTTGCTGCTTGCCGCTTCCCATATTGAAGATCCTTGCCTTTCTCTTGGATGGCACTTGGCAGCAGAATTCACTGTACATTTTGAGCGCTGTGTGTGTGTGTGTGTGTGTGTGTGTGTGTGTGTGTGTACACGTATAAATGGATTAATCGGTGGTCTGAGAAAGAGAAGCAGTAATATGCATGAATAAAAAGATTTATTACAGAGTATTGGCTTACATGAGTGTGGAGCCTGAAAAGCCTTGCAATCTTCCATCTGTAGGCTGGACACCCAGGACAACCAGCAGCAGAACACACAGTTCTGAGGAGGGAGAGCTGAGATGGACTTCCTGAGAGCCAGGCATGCAGAAGATCTATGTCTCAGCTCAAGCAGCTAGGCAGAGTAAATTCAGTTCCCTTTATATTTTTGTTCCATTTGGGCCCTCCATGGACTGGGTAATGCCCACCAGCACCAGGGAGGGGCACCTGCTCTATGCAGGCCATCCATTCAAATGCATCTGGAAACATGCTCACAGACATACCCAGAAATCATGCCTAACCAGCTATCTGGGCAACCAGGAGCTCAGGAAAATTAATAGCAAAACTCATATCAGTCCTCAGCTGTTGTCACAATGACCACAAGTGAGAGAGACTAAGGTATGAGGATGAAGAGCAATTGGCCCAATGCAAATAACTAGAAAATGAGAAGCTAGGGATTGCAACTGCATCCGTCTGTTGCCAAGCTTGCTGCCACCAACCTTTGTAAACCATTTACTGTTAACAATGAGTTAGTGTGGCATCGGGCTTGCCCATCCCTTGGATGCTGTGTTGTCAGTCATGTGGTTGAGCGAGAAGGGAGAGCAGGCAGTAGTGCTGTCAGGGAGACTCTGCACATCCCTGCTGGTGGTGGGTGTGCTGCAAACATGGAGGTCATTGTGGGTTTCTTGGACCAGGGGGGTGGGACATGGTCATGGAGGGGGAATGACCAAGAATCACAGCCCTGGCTGTCATGTTACCCAAGACCACAAGTGCTCTCCTAGGCACCCTACAGATCATCTGGAGATCGGGGAGGAACGCCCCAAGGGGCTGGAAAATCTCACGGTGGCCAACATGGTGGAGTTGAATTACCCCTTGTCCCCGCTTCCAACAAGAGGACCTGAAGTGTGTGGCTCGCACCCTGGGAGCAGGGGTTGTTGGGCTTTTCCAGCTGTACTTGGTCTGCCTTTACCACTGGTATTTCTTTGGAAGCCCCTGCTGTATAGGGCCTAGGACTATAGCACAGCTCCTGGTAGAGCTGACCAGCTCTTGTCATCCTTTGAGAACATTTTTCTCCTAAGAGTATAGGTTTCTGGAAAACACATTGATCTACCTCCTCTCTGTCACCCCCTAGGGAGGCCACCTCCAACCCAGGGTCTGACTCCTCCAGTTCCTCTGGGCCCTGTAGCTCCTTGGCGCCCAGGAGGTCAGACAGATAGAAAAAGTGTCTGTCTTTCTGCTTAAATGCTCTGTCTTCTCCCTACATCTGAATTCAGGGGAGAACAGGTGATAGCGGAAGGGCTACCTGACACCAAGTTCTCCCTACACAGACTTCCAATTCTGGAAGAATAAGTAGTGAAGAAGAGGAAAATGGTGCTTCTTTTGAGTACTGAGTCATTTGTGACATCTGGGGGCCACAGGGTGAGGGAGTGTGGGAAGCCCCTAGGAACCACCAGCTAGCAATACCACAGAGATCTCTGTCCCCCTGTGACAGCAAAGAACTCAATTCTCCCATCCATCTGGGTGAGCTTGGGCCACAATCATGAGCAACCACACCCTTCCCAGAGCCTCATGAAGCTCTGAGCGGGGGGATCTGGGTTAAGCCCTGGCCAGGCTGCTGATCGACAGAAAAGCCAGAGAATGCCTGGGCTTTGTTTGAAGCCACTAAGATTGTGAGAGTTTGCTACTCAACACCAAGAATGAAAGATGCCTCAACCTCATAAATGGATAAGATCTTTGAGTTCTCTTGAGGGTATGTGCGGGACATTTTCCTTCTGAGAGTAGACTGTTCTGTGATGAGTTGACACTTTGCCTGCCTGAAATTCACATGCATGACAGTGTAGTGACTTCAGGCAATTGGGAGGGGCTTTGTAAATGACACAGCAATTCCTACTTCATATTTCTGTTGAATATGAGAAATGAAAAGGAGGAAACAAGAAAATGCAAGGATACCAATCTGTGGGAGCAGAACTGTTTTTAACCTGTGTCTATAAAGCAGACATTCCTATACAACCAAGTATATAAGATGACTGTATGTAAATTTTAACAAAACTAAGAGCAAATAATCACTGACCTCTGTTTTCATTAGTCCCATTTCACTTCTCACTTGTATTGAAGTCCAGCCCAAGTGTTTTTACATAATAGATACTATACATTAATTTTGCTTCTTTAATTAATGTTATGTCACTTGCACAGCTGTTCCAAATCTCACCACAATCCACCAACGTGTGACCAAAGAACTAGGACTCCAGATTGTAAAATTTGGAATGAAATATAGGATCTACTTCTTAACATTCATGATCTTTGTAAGCCAGTAACTTAACAGCTCTGAGCACTCTTTTCTTGGGCAGAAAGCAGGATACTAGTACTATCAAGTTTAAAGGAAGATCAGGAAGATCAAATCAGATGTGCACTTCATGTATCTCAAGACTTATGAACTGCTGAAGGGTCTGCAGCTTGATTTTCACCATCCTTTTTCTCAGAAGCAAGAAAATATACTGCAATAGGACCAGGATCATTTTAGCCCAGCAACTGCAGCTGTTCTGGAGTCCCCAGGCCTCTCAGCAGGATCCCCACTTTCCCATCTTGCCTCTGCTGAGAGATGCTGGGCTGGGTTTCCCTGAGAAGGGTCTTCTTCACCCTCACAGTCGTCCTGCTGCCGAAGGAAGCTCTGTGCTCTTCCACTGGCCACCTGGTCACCTCTGCTGGCTGGTGGTAGCCTCTTGCATACAATGTATTGGATAAGTTCAGCCAGCCTTTGAGCCTCCAACAGTAGCACCTGCCCTCTGGGGAGGAGGCCCAGATGCCCAGTGCCACTGCATCCTGGATCCCCCCTCTGCCTGTCCTCATCAGCTGTGAACCTCGTGTACTCCTGGACCTGTCCACCAACCATGGGCCCACTCAGCCACCACTGCCAAGGAACTGAGGCAGGACCACACACCTGCAGTGGGCCCCTGCCCCAGGCAAAGCCCACTGATCCTGGGTAAGCGACCTAGCACCCGCACTTCTGGCTGTGTGTCCTGACATTCCAAACCTACTTTTTCCACTTAAAAACCCACCTGTGCAGGGTTCAGTTATGTCTTCTCTGTTGATTTAGGGATCTTCAATCTGGGACAATAAACATTCCCCTCTATCACGGGCTTCTAAGGAGCCCTTCTCTCTTCCTGCCTTGGCCAGGACATAATTGGAAAGGGTCCAGCTTGTGCATATTCACAGTACTTATCTATTTCATAAACACTGGTAATCAGCACATAATATTACCTCAAACATTTCTTCAAAGCTTCACAGACGTTAACTCATTTAATCCTCAGGAGCTATCAGAAGATCGGCACTGTTTTTATCCCTGTTTTTCAGATGAGAAAATGAGGCACAAAGAAGTTATGTCGCTTGCCCAATCACACTGTGGACAAATGAAGATCAAATTCAAAGTCAGGCCCGCTGGATCCCAAGTGCACATCCTTATCTGCCACATTGCTCTGCTTGTCTCACGCAGCATCCTCCAGGTTCCCAGACCTTGCCTCTGCTGAAAGAGGCTGCTGGCTGCTGGATTCTCCTTCCTGGAGCGGGCAGGGCCAGTCCTTTCCACAGCAGGCACTGGGAATTTACACAGCATTTTCAAATGCTTGAGGGGCCTGATTGGGAACAGATACCACACCTTTGAGAACAGACATTTCCCCTGATTCAGGGCATTATTTCACCCCATATAATATCATGTACCAAATCCTTATGCTCGACCCTCCGCTCTCGCAGCACTTGGGAAACTCTAAGGCATTACTTTCAGACAAACATTTGGGACAGTACTTAAGTTGGTTTTAATTTTCCTCTGTCTTTGCACAGGGCACATAACCTTTTCTAAGGTTATTTTTATGAGAGGTTATATGGAATGATAAAGTCTAGGTCAGAACAATGAACGTACACTTATTTTGAATCAATTTATATTGCCACACAAATTGGATGGCTTATCCACAATCCCACGAATACTGGGTTTGATTATTTTTGGGGATTGCTGGGGATTGTGTCCAGGGCCTCACACAGGCTAAGCGCATGCTCTATCACTGAGGCATAACCCCAGGCCCAATCATGTGGCTTATATTTTTGGTGAGGTTTAAAATGATGCCTTAGAGTTGATAAGCTTGCCTTTCCTTAATAGGAGTGATATTGTTAGCGCACATTTCTAAAGGTGACAATTTTATTTTTCAAATTCATTTCTTAAACCAGTTGTGGTGATGCACATGTATAATCCCAGCACTTGGGAGGCTGAGGAAGGAGGATCGACAAGAGTTTGAGGCCAGCCTGGGCTATGTAGCAAGTTCTAGGGCAGCCTAAGCTACATGGCAAGACCGTCTCAAAAATAAAATAGAATAAAATAAAATAATTTAAAAATAAATGAATAAATAAAATTTCTTTTCATTGTATACTTATTTAAATGGCATTATGGAACATGTAAGTGTATATCAATGTGTACAATAGAATGCACCCTCTCTCCAAATCGGCTGTGCTATCCTGTTCCCTAAATCAGAATTCTAGACTCTAGTTGACAGGAGTGGTTATGTTGGTATGGTGGGTATTTGGGGAGCAGTTGATGTGTGCTGTGCACCAACTGAGAAGGACAGGCTGGGAGGAATTGGGGAAGAACAGGGAAGGGGGTTGCTGGAGGAGAGTATTCCAGAACTGTGGGCATTCTTAGGTGCTCAGGACCCGCCTTCCTTCCCCCCAGGTTTAAATTTGGATTCCACATTGACTTTGCTAAAAGCGGAGCCCAGGCCCAGGGCACTGCTCCCAGCCCTGGGATTTCCAAGTGCAGAGAGGCGGAAGGTTCCTGCTGCTAGAGAAGGTGAGACATCCATAGTGGGCTGCGGCTGTGCTGAGCTGGAGACCCCTCTGCTGTGTTCCTCCCAGGAGGAGGAGGAAGCAGCAAATGTGCCCCAACACAGGCTCAGGTTGGTGGAGAGCTTCTTGCTAAGTAAAGTTGAGGTGATTATGGGGGTCACAGGCATTTGCACAGGTGCCAGGCAAGGGCCAGGATGTCTTGGCTTCTTTGTTAAGAGCTCAGCCAACATTTCCTGCCACATCCACAGATTGTTCCGAAGCAAAAGATCTCTGGATAATGAACTATTTCCCACCCCACTCGTTCCTTGGCATGAAACATGAAAGCACTTTTACCTTGCCCTCTGATTGGCTGAAGAGGGAACAGTGCTGGGTCCTGCTCCCCCATCCCATGCCCACTCGTGACTGTGCGCATACACTTGTGCCAGACAGGTGGCTGGTGGGATGATATGGGAAGAAGGGCCATCCTCCCAATTCAGAAACAAGGCTTATTGTAGGATTTCAAATTCTAAGTGCAAATTTCTGAGATCCAAAGACCAGTTATGGCTTCACACAAGCAATCCAATGCCAGTCTGTACCACGTGGGTGGACAGAATGTTTCTGTTGGTGATAAGGTCTCAACTCTCAGGTCACATGGTTTATAATGGGATGAGGCACTACACAGTATCTGTGGGGAAGATTTCCTTGACAACCAGATTGCTTTGAGGGTCTGCATTGGTCAGCCTTCCATCCCTGTGAGAAATACCCAAGATAATCAAATTAAAAGGGGGAAAGGCTTACTTTGGCCATGGTCTCAGAGGTTTTGGCCTGTGGTTGCTTGGGCCTATTGCTTGGGGCTGTGGTTGCACAGCACATCATGACGACAACAGATGGCAGGGGAGTACTGTTAACTTCATGGCAGCCAGGAAGCAAAAGAAAGAAAGGAGAGGAAGGGGCCATGATCCCACTAGCCCCTTTGAAGGCCCCTCCACGACCTAACTTCTTCTCACTAGGCCCCACCTTTTTAAGGTTCCAGCACCTCCCAAAAGCCCCACTGGCTGGGGACCCAGTCTTTAACCCCTGGGCCTTTGGGAGACATTTCAGATCCAAAGTACAGCAGCATCTCATTTTCAGATAAGCTGCTCTTGTTATTTAAATGGTCCCTTTGTAGATAAGGATATTCCAAAAGTCTGGCTTTGGGGTTCTGACGCAAGTCTTAAGAACACTGTTGAGGATATACATCAACTGAGAACTTGGCCTTGCTTCTTACAAACTATGGAGCCCAATTTCTTATCTTAACTTGGTTTAAAAAGTATTGGAAAAGCCATTCAACTTAAAGGAACACACAGTGGATACAGTATTTGGCTCCTGTCCTCATCACCAAGTGTGCTTTGCTTCCATTTAAATCTTTTTCTTCATCACTTGTTGTTCCGTCTGCATTTGCGTTTTAAACATACTTCATCATCAGTTGATAATTGATCACGGATTTGAAGAATATAATGACTCCACCTCAACAATGAGGTCGTTTAATGTGTTCCAGACGCTGACAGCTATCAGGAGAACTAAGAGATGTGGGCGGGGGTGGGGGGGAGCTGCTGAAGCCCCTTTATGCCTGTGACCAGGAGTGGGGGCTCTGCTCGGATTTCCAGAATCTGTCTCCAAACCTCAGAATGAAGCCCAAATGAGGCAAATGATCTGGAGTGTTTGTGAAGTTCACTCCAAGTGTTATCAAGTTTTATTCCTTGTTAAAAAGTAATACTACGCACTTTCTACCTCACTGCTGCATGCTTCATTTTGATCAAAGTTATAGTCACAGAATTGGCAGGCTGAGGTGAATGTTTACAGATGTGAGCACTGGTATAAAATGGCACTTTGACGGCATCCCAGCTCTATTAGTACTGTAATACAAACTCAGCCACTTCAGCTTCCTGACTTTTCCCTAATAGATGTGGAATTGCCTTGACTTTAGAATCCTTTCTGACCCAGGGGATGATGTGGAACGACCCAAATCCCATGTATAAACAGTCTCCATCGCCTCCCTCTGGTTTTGCAGTATTACGGAGTTTAGTTGTCCTTCAGGTTTTCAAAACAGTCATTCATGAGTTGATGGTACCTATAAATATAATTCTCTTTTAAGATAATTTTGAATTATGACATGTTTTAAACTAGTTACTGCACTTGAGAGCAAAAGAGGAAGTGGGGAGACTCTGGCAACCATGCAGAATTTTGTAACTAGAATTCAAAGTTAGCCCCTTCATTTTCCTCATTCACCTCTGGACACAGCAGTGACCTAAAGTAAGGAGAACCCACCCACTGCCTTCACAGCGCATGACCTGGGCTCTCTGCTTTCCTGCAAGTTTTCTGCGTCTGCTTCTCTTCTCCCTGGCAACTTAATCCTCTTAGGGTCCCCTTTGGCAGGGTGGCCCTGACCTGGACAGCAGGAAAGAACGGGCTGTTTGAATCAGCTGTCTGAGAAGCAGCCCGGGCTTGTCCTTCTGCTCAGGATGCAGCATAAAGACATGGGGAAAGGAGGACAGATTTAAATTTTTAAATTTTAATTTATTTAAAAAAAATTTAAGTTGACATAATATTTGCACTTATGGAATGTATTATATTTCAGTGCAGGTATCCAATGTGTAATTATCAAATCAGGGTATTTTGCATTTCTGTCTACACAAATAGTATCATTTCTATGTGTTCTACCTTCAAATTCTTCTGTAGCTATTTTGGAATGTGTAACAAATTGCTGTAGACTATGGTTGCCCTGCTGTGCTATAGAACATTAGAACTGCTCCTCCATTTAACAGTCTTTCTCTTCCCATTATTCAAGCTGGTGGGAGGCAGTTTTGGCTGGACCTTCAAGTCCCTGAGGGGACACCTGCTTGTCCCCTCCCAGGATGGGGCAGGCCAGCCTGGAGGTGGCTAAATTCACAGTCTTGGAATCAAATCTGCTGTAAAAGAATGTAAATTAGTTCAACTATAATGGAAAATGGCATGGAGGTACCTCAAAAAGTTAAAAATAGAACAACTGTATGGTCTAGCAATGCCACTGCTGTGTACACACCCAAAGGAAATGAAATCAGTGTGTCAAAGAGACATCCCCTCTCTCATGACTATTGCAGTACTATTCACAATAGCCAAGAAATGGAAACAACCTAAGTGTCCATCAACTGATGAATGGAGGTAATATACAATTTCGAATACTATTCACCCACAAAAAGACTGAAATCTTGTCATTCATGATAACATGGGTAGAAATGGAGATCATCACATTACGTGAAATAAGCCAGGAATGGGAAGTCGAGTACTGTACAATCTCACTCATACGTGGACTCTAACAAAGTTGATCTCATAGGAATTAGAGCAGAAGGGTAATTACCAGAGGCAAGGGAGAATAGGGCCAGGAGATCCACGGAAAGAGGTGGATGGCTGCTGTGTACTAAGTCATAGTCAGATGGGAACAAGAAGCTCTAGGGTGCTCCTGCACAATGAGATGACTATAGAAAACAATAACAGGCTATACATTTCAAAAAGCTGGGAGAAAAGATTTTGAATGCTTTCACCATAAAATAAAAAGTGACAAAGTGTGTGAGGAAACAGACATGTATAACCTGATTTACAATTTATGCAACACATACATGCATGGAAACATTGCATAGAGCCCCATTAATATGTGCAAATTTTATGTTTTTGTCAGCTGAAAATAAATTCTAAAAAATAATTTTTAAATGGATTAAAAAATAAAAATAAAGGTTAGAGTAAAATAGTATTCTTAAAAGGCCTTATTAGAAAATTTGACAGGAGGCAGTGACCTTTGGGCAACAAGAATTTCTCTCAGGATTCCTTTTATTATTTTAATTATGTTATTTTATTTTATTATTTCTAGTAAGGCCAGGTTCTTTTGAGTTTATGGGCAAGAGGCCTTTGGAGCATTTGCAGGATCTATCGCTTTATCTTTGATGGGTGAGGGCAGATCTCTCCTTCAGAGGCTCAGCAAAGCAACTCCCCCAACCCTCACAGTGAATTAACCACAGACTCCAAGTGCCTGGCCCACAGGATTGCCAGGTCACGTGTTTTTGCTGCGCTTTCTCTGCCCACCATGTAATCTCTGCAAAAAAATAAATAAATAAATAGAAGGCTTTTTGTGCACCCGGGGTCTGGGTGGTGGCCGGCTTTGCAAAGCCCCTTGCACGGATGCAAAGTGGCCCCCGCTGTCAGAGAGTTCTCCAGCCTTTGCGGAAATTAAGGAGCTCATGGAAGGAGCTTATTCTGTATTATGGTGAGTTCAAGTGGGACAATGGTCTGTGTGGCAAAGGATTACCCAGCTAGCCACAAAAGCCTCCGACCTTTTAATCTGAAAATCATCGTTGTGTATCAGAGACCTCACCATGGGAGGAAGGAAGGCATAATACCGCCGGGAAGATCCTTTCTGTTTTCCTTTCCATGATGGCCAGACTTTCTTAGATGGAAATATCACTGTTACGCTTCTGACATTTCACCAGCCTTTTCCGAATCGGGCTCCATAATAATATTCTTTCAGGATCCTCTAAGGGTTAAATGGAATTTAGAAAGATTGGGGCAGTGGGGGAGGGGCTGAGCTGTCTGAAGTCAGGGAAGGCGGCACCCAGGGTTCTGGGCAGAGGGGATCAGCCATTCACTCCAGGAGTGTTGGTCTCTTAGAAGAGTGTGAGGACTCTTTTATTCACTGGTTCACTTCTGGATAGTTTTGTTCCTTTCAACTCAAAGGGTTTATCCTGGGCAAAGCCAATACATCAAAGTGCGATAAAGAATAATAAAATTGTAATATAAATTTATTATATATAATATGTGTATACACACACACACACACACACAGGGACATGCATATACCATCTCCAGTCCCTCCACAAATCCAGAATCTGAAATGTTCCAAAATTCTAAATTTTGGGGGCACTGATGATACCACAGTGGAAAATTCCACACCTGGATTGTTTGATGAGTGGTGGTAAAAATGTAGACTCGCAGTGGTAGTTACTGTGTGTTGCTGTGACAACATACTCAACCCACTTAAGGGAGGAAGGATCTGTTTAGCTCACAGTTTCAGAGGGCTCAGTCCATCACGGTAGCAGCAGCATGTGGCAGAGGAGCTTCTTTACCTCCTCGTAGACAGGAAGCAGAGTGAGACAGACAAAGACCAGAGACAAGATATTACCTTCAAAGGCACCACACCAGCCATCTACTTCCTCCAGCGAGGCCCCACTTCCCAAGGAGCACCACCACTTTGGGAGGAAGTGCTCAACACACGAACCCGTGTGAGACACATTAGATTCAAACCACACACACTAAAAATATTGTGGAAAATTGCCTTCAGGCGGTATGTGTGAGGAATATATGAAACATAAATGAGTTTCTTGTTTAGACTTGGGTCCCACCCCAGGGTATCTCATTATGTATATGCCAATATTCTAAAATCTGGAAAAATCCCAAATCTAGAACACTTTTGGTCCCAAGGATTTGGGGTGGGGAATCCTCTACCTGAAATATCCCTGAAATTCATTCCAAAGCCAAGTGTGAATTCTTGCTAAGGAACTTGCTGGCTAACGTGGAGTGGTTCGTATGCCCTCTGGTGTGAGTATGTATGTCAGGATGGAGTCAAGTCTCACCAGTGGTGCTCCTTCCAGAGAGGCTTTCCCAGGGCCCTGAACTACCTTGCTTTAATGTCTGTGTGTCCTTTAGTGATGTGGACACAAGAAGAAACTCCTCACGAACCCTGCTAAACTTGAGGTGTTCATGGCCATCTCCCTGTGGCAGAGAAGCAACAACAACAAGGCAGAAAGGAGCATGGCTGACCAAGGGGTTCAGAAGTTTGTTGTTAAAGGCTATGGGTGGCGGTTCCTTGCCTATGAGTTGGTATCTGCCTTGAAGACCAGGGCTGTCAACTAGGCCATCCCTGAGGGCCAACAACACCAGGGCAAATGGCCTTTGGGCATGGAGTGTGCCCTGATGTCTCTGTGGGAAGAGACTGTTCTCAGAGGTGCTGGCTCTGGGATGTAGGGCACTGCCTAGAGAGGCAGTTCACCCCAGGGCCTATCTAGGCTCCCTTGGAGGACTGAGGCTTGTTCCCCAGGCAATCACCTTTGCCCTACACCCTGGAACTCAGGGTTGTCGAGCTCCCCAAGATGGCTTTGGCATCTATTCCCTTGCCTCCGGCCCCTCAACACCGGTTGGCTGTTTCCAAACCCCTGGACGGCTCCTGATTGGACCATTTGGGAACCACCCATGATTGGCTACTTCTACAAAACCAAATTTGAATATCCCCTCTGATTGGCTGAAACCCGTGTTGGGTGACTGCCTCTGATTGGTCCCTGGCAAGCCCCCTAAGAGTATATAAGGGCGGTACACGGAGCAGTGTGGGTCCATTCCATTGACCAGGACAGACAAGGAAGAAATAAAGAACTGTTGGAGCAGAGCACTCGGAGTCTTCACTGGGAAGAAAAGAAATGAGGAGCTACCATGGGCAGAAGCCTCTGAGCCTGCCTTTCTAAAGGCTTCTCAGAGCAGCCGTGGGCACAAGCCACCTTTCCGGGTGGCACGGCTCCTGGGTGCCCAGCTCCCCCTCACCAGAAGACGGGTCTTTGGCTGCTGGTTCCTGCTCACGGCCGGAGCGAGTCCAGTGGCAGGGTGATGCTCCACACTGGGATACTGGTTTCCTTGTGGAAATCACTACATGACTTGGCCCTGAAGTCATCAACACGTGGTTCCCATCACTGAGAGGTGGCCCACATCAGAAAGAGAACAAGCCTAGAAGTGGCAGTATCTGGACTGCTTCTGGCTCTGGTGGCCCCACCTTGAGGGGCCCCAGGGCCAAGGTGAACAAGACAAGAGCAGCAGTGGCTCCCATGTGGCCACACTGCCATTGTGTGGGAACAGAGAGTGGAGAGGGGCATATTCCAGCCATGGTCACACCCTGTCCTCCAGGCCAAAGCCCCAACAGTCTCCATCAAATCCACCACGTTCAAGGGACAAAGCAGGACAGACAAGGAAATCCATGTTCAGAGAAGGAAATCAAAACTCATACGGTTTAAGGAAATAGTCCTCCAACGTGACAGGTGCTCCCTGCTGTTTCAGTGGAAACTCTTTCAATTCCATGGGTCTTTCCATGACAATTGTGAACTGAATGGACGGATGATACTCATTTCTCAAATCATGGAGGGCTGTCAGGAGTACCAGAGGGTACTAAGAATCAGGCAATTTTTATTTAAAAAAAGGAAAACTAGATGGTAATAAACTTACATGTGTCTAACTTACTGTTCCCAGAGCCCTTCCAGCCTAGGAGATGCCTGTATCCCAGAGGCAGAAGCTCTGTGCCTCCTCCTTCTCCCTCCTCCCCAACCTCCTCTGCCCTTCTCTACACTCCAGCCTCCTGCTCCCCCTCCTCCCTACTCCTCCTCTCCTTCCTGCTTCTCCCTCTGTCTCCTCTCTCTTCCTTCCCTACACACTCTCCCCACCTCCTAGTCTTCCTCCCCTCCCCTCCCCACTCTTCCCTCCTCCTCCCTGTCCCTAGCCTCACCTCCTCCTCCCATCCCCATCCCCCCTCCTTTTGTCTCCTTCTCCTCCTCTCCTCCTTTGTCCCTCCTTCCTGCTCCCATCCCCACCCTCCCTCATCCTCCCATCCTCATCCTTCCTTCTCTTCTCTCCAGCCTTCTTCTCACCTCCTCCTTTCCTCCTCTCTCCCTTCAGCTCCCACCCCACCCCTCCTCCTCTCTTGCCTCTCCCTCACCAGAGTGGATACAGATGATCAGTCATGACACCTTTGCCCATTGGCCTCAGAAAGGAAGGATCAAATTCTCATTGTATCCCCTCAGACAGCTCTTTGAAATGTTTGGAGTGAGTGCAAGAAATGACAAATCCACTTTCACTTTGAAAAGTTTTGATTAGGTAACACCTTAGTAGAGTTTATAAGTGAGAAAGTCTAAACAAAATTACTGTTAAAATCTTCCTCCTACCACATGATCCCTATAGCCAGTTTCCTCTTCCACCAAATGTGAACAAAATTAGCAATTGACCATAATTAGGTGTTTGTGTGTCTTTTTCCTGATGCACCAGCCATGCAAAATGGTACCTATACCTGATATGGTGATAAATCTTAGTGTTTTCCCTGCCCCTATTCCTTTTATAGCTACATTGCATGAATCCACCATAATATATTTAACCAACTTCCTACCAATAAACATTGGAGTTATTTACACTCTTCTGCTATTATAATGACATAGTAAATAACTTCATATATATATTATTTTCCACTTGCACCAATATATATGTACAGAGTATGTCCTGGAAGCGAAAGTGCTTGGTCAGAAGATTGTTGTTGTTAGGTTCTGTCAAGTCAGTTCTGACTCATAGTGACCCTATGTACAACAGAACGAAACCCTCCCCGACTCTGTGCCATACCAGCACTGTTGTTAGTGCTTCTCTGGTATTCATAGGGTTTTCAATGGTAGATTGTTTCAGGAGTGGGCTATTGGGTCCTTTTCCCTAGCCAGCAGTTCCTGGTGGTCTCAGGTGGTTTCCCATCCAAGACTAACTAGACTGACCCTGCTTAGCTTCTGAGATCAGGTAGGATCAGATGCCTGGGTGCTATGGCTGTAGATAGTCAGAAGATAGTTTGCTAGGTGTTTTCAGATGGCCATCCCATATTTACAAACCTTCCAATTCTGCATGAAAATGTTCTCTTCCCTCCACAGTGTTAACACCATTATCTTATCCAAATTCTCTTATTTTGGTCAAATTGCTAGATTAGAAAGTATATTTTAGTGGAATTTCATTTAGCATTTCTCTTTCTATGAATGACACTGAAATTTTTTCTTGTGTCTAAGATGTATTTTTTCCTCGTTTGCACGTGTCCACCTTTTACCTCATTAATGGGTGAGAAGTAATGTACTGCAGTAATAATCAGGCTGTTTGGTGTCACAAGCCCACTGCATCCAAGTTTGGCATTAGAGGGACAGGAGTGCTCTGTGTGGTCACCAGGTCCTGGCCTTAGCTGTGGACCTCTGCGAAGGATGAGCTCATCAGTGGAAGAGGGGAAATGGTCTTTTCTGTGCAAAGACCAGCCCAGGAAAGATGCAGAGCTTGCTTGTCCTGAGCTTGTTAGGAAATGGAGCCTCTTAAATGGCAGGACCTCATGTCCTGGGAGGTATGAGATGGGGTGAGGCAGTTAGGTTGGGTTTCCATGATGGAGTGCCTCAGGTGCCAGGGGATGGAGTTCAGGCTTTTTCTGCAGGTCAGAGACAAAAATGGCCGCTTACTGAGTAGAAATTAATTTCTCAGTTTCCCCCAGCTGCTAGTGCCATGTGCACTGCTGCTTGTCCTGGACATAATATAAAATCTCATATTCACAGTGGCACCAATTAATAATTGGTCACTAAAAATAGCATGAATTGCAAAGAGTCCTGGAAAGTCACAGCTTGGTTGCTGGTGACATGAAGTAGGGGGACATTTGGGCCATCCTCCAGGAACCAGCTTTGATCACGGGTCAAAGGTCCCACCCTGTCCCTTCGCATGCTCTTCTGGGATTGCTACACATAGAGGGGCACTGTCTCTGCTGCCCTCACTCCCGGGACAGAGCAGC
This sequence comes from Pedetes capensis, assembly GCA_007922755.1. Taxonomy (NCBI): domain Eukaryota; kingdom Metazoa; phylum Chordata; class Mammalia; order Rodentia; family Pedetidae; genus Pedetes; species Pedetes capensis. Next base: position 10,595 of record VMDO01015218.1, on the reverse strand, counting down.
GAGGCGGCAGAGGCTGACTCATGGCCTCTTCTTCTCAGAACGGGTTCACTGGCCTAGTGGGAAAAGGAAAGAGGGAAAAAGAAAGAAATTAAGTCAGCTAAAACCTAGAAAAATGAGAGGTTTCCAGATCTCAAGATTTTCATTTCCTGCTCATTCTTACGTGAAGCAGATGACGTCCAAAATTCATTGATTTTTTCCTGTTTTCATAGATACCATATTCAATACATGTCACCAAGAAAAGAAATGGCTATCTTTTCATGTTTTTCAAACCGAAATATAAGTTGGACTTGGATGGCTATTGCTTGAAATTGTTTCATGTTTTATGCTTCTGCTTAGCATGAGTGGCTAATGGACACTGAATTCTTACTATGAACAAGGCATGAGCGAGGGCAGGAAGGTCCTAAAGATTTTTGGAGGACATGTATTCATTCCTTGTGCCTCTCACCACAGCAGGGGAAATCCTCTTCCTCTGTCAAAGAATTGGATGTGCAAGTATTTCATGAGCTTGACTTGCTCATGTGCAACACCAGCTCTGAGACATTTAAACCTAGTGAACATGAACAGATTCCATTTATTAAGAGTCTAGAATCATGCATCTTACATATTTTGGACATGTAGTCCAGAGAGATCAATCCCTGGAGAAAGACATCATGTTTGGGAGAGTGGCAGGCCAACAAAAAAAAGGAAAACCCTCCATCAGATGGATTGACACAGTGTCTGCAACAATAGGCTTAAATATAAATAAGATTGTGTGCCTGGCACAGAATTGAGAAGTGTTTTGATCTACTGTACATAGGGTCGCTACGAGTCGGACTCGACTCAATGGCGCCTAACAACAAGAATCATGGAAATCGATTTTATTTAACCAAATGATAAGAAATATGTGCAAACAGAGACACATACGACCATGTGAGTAATTCTGCTTTACATTGGGACATCCTGGTGCTTGTGAATAGGGGCGCGCACGTGTGTGTGTATGTGCGAAAACACTCAGAGCAGAGAGCTGGCTGCTCAGTTTCCCAGCACTCCAATGTTCTTTTTGACTCCCTCTCACCCTAAAGAGACAGATGGACTCCCCTCTCATGCCTTGCCAGACATCATTAGGTTGATTCTTGGCAATTCTCGGAGCTCCAAGTCCCTCTGGTTTTCACAGCTGGTGGTGAGGATGCCCTGGGAAGATGGGTCTGTGAGAAGTTGGCCTCCAATATTAAAATAATGAATGGGCTTTAATGTGATTCTAAAAAGCCACTCAACCAGGAAAAGTTGGCTTAGATGCAAGAAGCAGTTTCAGTGAGTTCTCATTTACATACAGCTTTCCACCTGCATTTTCTTAGAAACAGAAATCCGGTGGTTTGCCCAATAACTGACTTTAAACAGCTATATTCAAAACACTTCTTTGTTAATTTTAGGTATTCTGTACCAGCCAAAAAAAAAAAAAAAAAAAAAAATCCCACCAGTTTTTCTATGCCTTCTATTTTTCTCCAAGGCCATAATCTCAATGACAAAGAAGTCAGTAAAGTCAAGGCAGGTCTATTCGATCATAGTATATTCCTCATAGCCACAGCAGGAGCTTCCAAGAATATTAGCTTATAGAATGCAGAAGACTGCACAAACATGTCACTCCATCTTCATGAGACCCTGAAGCTATTGGTAGCAGTGGTTTTCAGGTGCTTGAGCAATCTCAGCATAGTTATCAAATTTGCCAAGGCTCCACAGCAGTGAGAGCTTTTTGTGTGAACCACATGGTGGTTATTATAGCATCCTCTGCATTAGTGTGAGAGTTTAAGCTGGGCAGGAACTCTGACTCTATATTTTTCTTGCATACATTTGATTCCAAGTTTGTTCAGTACTCTTTATGACATAGCACAATATCTTATTAATGTCCAGAGAGGTAAAAGGGCAAAGTGGTATCCATTATTAGGAGAGAATCTGACTGACCATTCCCCCAACATTAGACACTGTGAGAATCACTATTGAGGTTACTGCTCCCAGTGAGCCTTATACCCACTGAAAACCTTGGAAATGCATGTGTGGTGGACTCTACCTTTATTCCAAAAGTCTTTGTCTTTTCCTTTGTTATTTTCTTAAGCCAAAACACACACAAACACCCAACTGCCATTATATAATACAAAAATGTTAGCAGTAGTCACTCCCCCTGGATTTCATTTAAATGAAATATGTAGATTATAAAGTTATATCTGTCTTTGACACCCAAGTACAAACTTTCTTACCTCCTCTTCAGACAATGACTGTCCTGAATTGGCTGAGTGTCTCTCTAGTTTATATGTTTTTTTTACATTTTAATTGCACACATATCCACAAACAATGTATGGTAGTGTTCTCTATGTTTATATTATAAATAGTATCATCCTAGAAAAACTTCATTTAAAAAAAAAGAATGTTATATTTTCAAAATCTATTATTTTCATTCAATTAACCAGAAGGTAACTAAATTAAAAAAATTAATCTCTATGTTTTAACATTAGTTAAATTAATATACACTTCACGTGACCTCTCACCTATGTGTCTGTCAGCTTGTGCTGTGGGGGCTTGCGTGTTGCCATGATGCTGAAAACTATTCCACTGGTATTTCAGATACCAGTAGGGCCATCCATGGGGGAACAGGTTTCAGCTGAGCTTCCAGACTAAGACAGAATAGGGAGAAAGACCCAGCACCCCACTCCTGAAACAAGTAGCCATTGAAAACCTTATGAATAGCAGAGAACCATTGTCAAATGTAGTGCCAGAAAATGAGCCCCCAGACTGCAAGACATTCAAGAAACAACTGGGGAAGAGCTGTCTTCTCAAAGAAGAGTTGACCTTAAATGATAAGAATGGAGTAAAGCCCCTGGGACCTCCTTTTGGTGATGTGGCACGACTCAAAATGGGAAGAAACATATTTGCTGAAACAAGGGGCTCAAACATAAAAAGATCATGTGCAGGGCACAGTGTTGGGTAGTGTTTTGTCCTGCTGGATTTAGAGTTGCTATAAGTTGGATCCGACTTGACAGCACCCAAGAACAATAATATGACCTTTGGATGCATTGTACTTACTTCTTAAATGATTTATCTGTTTTCTGTTTATCATGTTTTTCTTTGAGACACTTGTTTTGGATCTGGAATGTCCCTCAAAATCCCATATGCTAAAGCCTTAGTCACCAGCCTGTGGTGCACTTAGGAGGGGATGGAAGTTTTAGGAGGTGTGGTCTGTGGAAGGAAGTTAGGTCATTTGGGACCTGCCCTTGAAGGTGATCTTGGAATGCCAGACTCTCCCTCTCTCTCTCTGCTTCTAGGCCACCATGAGCTGATCTGCTTTGTTCTAGCATGTCCTCCTGCTAAGATATCCTGTCTCACCACAGGCCCAAAAGCAATGGGACCAACTGACTATGGACTGAAACTGAGCCAAATAAACCTTTCCTCCCTGTAAATTGTTTGCCTCAGGTATTTTGTCATAGCAAGGGAAAGGTGACTAACACAGATGCCTTCTTACTTTCATTAATTATATTTGTATAAAGCTATAAATTTATAGATAGTCTAATCCTGTACTTGCTTCCATTTCACCCTTAAAGCACTAATTTCATGCACATTTTTATCATCATCCTGAGACCCTGATTCCTGTGTTATCCTTGGAAAGTGTCTCCTCCCCTGCCGCATTATCCTTGTTCAGCCTTGCTATGTTGCCAGGAGTTTATTCCATATGCTAGTCATATTTCATAATAATACTAACACAGCAGTAATGAAACCTGCTATTGATTGCTGTATTTTAGTGAGCTTTCTTGGAAAATAATAGGCTCTGGGTAAACACCAAGTTCTGAACCAATTGCAAAATAGTTTCAAGAGTCAAAGAATTGCCCTTTCAGCTGGACTAAGAATGTATTGTAGCCACCATCTTGAATAAGACTTCTCTTTCCTTCCTTCCTTCTTTCCTTTCTTTCCTTCCCCCCAAATTCAGATGAGAAGTAAAAACAAATACCCTGTCATGCAGAGAATCTCTGGCCTGGGTGGTCAGGAACACCCTTAAACTCTGATCATTTGAACACAGGTTGAAGATATCAGGGGAAAGATGTTCTCTATTCATGCTCATTCTGTTACTGTGATGAATGAGTTCATGAGTTCATCACTTACTCATACTTACCAAGGGCAAAGTGCAGAGTAAGTATGGTACTTTGGGGAGCTGATAACTTATTAAATGGGTAAACAAATCACCAAACAGAAACCAAATCATAGTCAATATTTCCATCTTCTTTACTTATGATCAAAACATTCTGGTAAAACCAACCTATTGATTGCTCAGCTATGATCAGCCCTAAGGGAGGGTGGGAACTTCCTAAATCCAAACACAGACATTGGTTGGATCATTCAATATTATAATACATTTTTCACATGTAGTACTTGAAAGAATGGGAAATGAACAAGCTTGACATACTAACTGGTACCCACTTTCAGAAGATTTTTTAGGAAAAATTGGTAGATTGCTCTTTTCTAATATAAACATATAATGCTACAAATTTCCCTCTTGGCATGGCTTCTGCTGTCCCACAAACTTTGGTCTTGTATTTTCATTTACATTCAAATCAATGTGTCATTAAAAATATTTTTCCCTTGAGGCCTCTTCTTCAAACCCTTGGGTTATTTAGAAGCATGTTGTTTAGTTTCTAAATATTTTGAAGAAATTTCTGTTCTTTTTTGATTATTGAACGATCCCTAGTTTGATTCTATTATGGTCAAAGAACATACTCTGGATTACTTTAGTTCTTTAAATGTTTGTTGAAGTTTGTTTTATGGCCTGGGAGATGGTCTATCTTGGAAAATGTTTAAGCTTTTGAAAAGCTCTTGAAAATGTAAGCTCTTGAAAAGAATATGTACTCTGCTATTACTTCTTGTTGTTTTTGTTAGGTGCCTTCAAGTTGGTGTTTGATTCCTAGAGACCCTACATATTGTCAGTGCTTCTCTGCTGTTCATAGGGTTTTCAATAGCTGAATGTTTTTTTGGGAGTGGGTTGCCTGGTCCTTCTCCCAAACCTGCAGTATCTGGTGTTCCCTGGAAGTCTCCCATCCAAGTACTAACCAGGCCCAAACCCACTTAGCTTCCGAGATCTGATGGGATCAGATGCCATGGTGCTATGGTTGCAGGTTGCCATTACTTAGAAAAGTGTATAATAATTATTGGTTACATCTTTTTGATAAATATATTGCTGAGTTGTTCCAGTTGTTCTAACATTTGTCAGAGAGAAATGTTGAAGCCTCTAACTATATAATTACAGATTTGCCTATTTCTCCCTTCAGCTCTATCAGTTTTTGATTCACATATTTTGTAAATCCATAGCCCAGTGCATGAACAATTAGGATTGCTATGTCTTTTGACAGGTTGACCCTTTGTCATTACATAATACATATCAGTGTACTTTTGTTTTTAACCTAGTTATATTGTTATGGACTGGGGTTTAGCTCAGTTGGCACCTTCTCTGCACTCTCTGAGGACCCACGTCCTGAGCACTGCAAAAATAGGAGAAGGATGTGGCAATCCACTCCTGACAACAATCCCAAAACAATCAGCATGGAAAACCCTATGAGGGCTATGAGTTGGACTGCACTCAACAGCATTTAACAACAAACAAAAACAACATATTGTTACAGTTGAAGAGAATTCTTTTTACATAGTATATAATTGGAACTTGAAAAAAGTTTCAAACTGGGTGCCATGGTGCACACTTGCAACCCAAGCAACTCAGGGGTCAGAGGCAGGAAGATTGTGAGTTCAAGGCCAGAGACAGCCTGAGCAATTTAGCAATACCCTGTCTCTAAATAAATAAATAAATAAGAAAGGGGCTGGGGATAGAGCTCAGGGGTAGGGCACTTACCCAGCATTCACAACGCCCTGGGAGCAAATCCTTGGTATTGAAAAACATAAAATAAAATCCACTTCGCCTGTCTCTGGTTTTAGAAAAACATTTAGTAAGTTCTTTATTTGTAAATCAACAATAATATATGTACACTAAATCTAAAAACTTAGTCAAGACTGTTAATAGTCCATAAGCATGTGAAATGAAACTCCATTTGCAGAGAGTCGAAGGTTGTGTAAATTGCGTAGTTGGCATACACTCTAACCTGAACATGCTGTTGTTAGGTCTGACTCATAGTGATCCTCATAGGGTTTTCATTGGGTGATTGTTTCTTCATGATTGATTCAGGAGTGAATGCCAGGTCCTTCTCCTGTTTTTGCAGTGCTAGGAATCCAACACAGGTCTTCAGAAAGTGCAGAGCAGCACTCTACCAACTGAGCTAACCCCAAGCCCCATATAAGTAAAAATGTACTTCATATTCTCCAGTCTCTTTGGTACACATCAGGGATAGATGGTAATTATGTCATCAGTGGAGAATATTTATTACTTACACAATCTCTGTCACTAAGTTGATGTTTGCATTTATTGTAATTATTGATAGATTAAAGCTTAATTCTGCCATTTTATTTATTTTTGTTTTCTGTTTGTTTCCTGTTTTTTATTTCCTTTCTTTCTCATCTACCTGTGGTTTACTTGGACATTATTTTTAAATTCCATTTTGATTTATGAATAGCAATTTTTCAGTGTACCTCTTTGTATAGATTTTTAATTGTTCTCCTAAGTATTATATGATAAATACATAACTTATCAATCTATCAATGTTGACATTTTACTAATTGAGTGGAATGTGAAGACTTTAGCTCCTTTTAGGTTCTTTTATCCTCCTCCATTTATAATATGATTAACTTAACTATTTCTTCTACATGTTAGAGAATACATCAGGAAATGCTAAGTTCTGTTTCTGAATCAAACACAATTTAGAAAACTGAAGAGAAGGAAGCTGATTTATAGGTATTTTTCCTTTTTCCATGTTCTTCCATCCTTCTTAATGTTCCCAAGAACATCCCAAGGAATTCATTTATGACTTCCTTTCAATTTCAAGAACTTTCATCAGCCATTCTTTTAGCATAGATCTGTGAGTGACAAATTCTCTTAGTCTTCCTTCATCTGAGAATATACTAATTCCTCTTCATTTCTGATGGCTATTTTTGCTGGCTATAGGATTTTGGGTTGACTGCTCCTTTTAGCACTTGAAAAATCTGAGCCTCCTCCTCTGGCTTCCATAGTTTCTGGTGTGGTTTCATTTATATTTCTTTTACAGATAAAGTGTAACTTCTCTCCTACTGCTTTTTTCTATGTGTTTTGGCTCTACAAGTTTGATTATGATGGGCATCAATTTCTTTGGGACTTTATTGTTTAGTATTCATACAGATTCTTGAATCTTTAGGCTTATATCTTTTATCAAGTTTGGGAAATTTTTATTTATTACTTACTTGAATACCTTTTAATCCCCGTTTGTTTTCTACTGTCCTTCTTAGACCATCATGACACAAATATTAGGTCTTTTGTTGAACTACCACAAATCCCTGAGGACCTGTTCATTTTGTTTATTCAGAACAAAAGCTTTTCTTCCTATTGTTAGAACTGGCCAGCTTGTATTGTTCTTTCTTTATGGTCTTGGATTCTTTCTCCTGTTCTCTCCACTTTCCTACTGAATCCATCCACAGAATTTCTAACTCTAGCTATATATTTCAGTTCTTTCTTTCTTTGTATTTCTTCTAGGTCTTTGCAGAGACTTTGTATTTTTTATTTGTTTGAAACATGTTCATAATTGCCTCTTGCAGCACATTTATGATGGCTGCTGCCAACTCCTTATTGGGAAATTTCAACATCTGTGTCCTATCAGTGTTTCCATGTATTCATTTTCTTTTCTCATTTAAGTTGATATTTTCTGAGTTCATGTCAAGATGAGTGATTTTAAAGTATATCCTGGATATTTTAGGTATTATGTTATAAAATTATCAATTTTATTTAAATCTGTTAAAGCAAGTATAGGAATGTATGTCTATTTTATTTGTGTTTAGATGTAGATTAGGAAAACAAAAGGTTATTAAAGAGTCAGAAAAAAAGAAAAGACCAAATTACATGTGAAAAGAGACTCTAAAACACGTCCTTGAATATCAAGCAGCTAAAGTAAAAGGAAGACATTATGAAGTTAAAGAACTAAACAGAAGATTTCAAAGGGTACCTCAAGAAGATAAAATCAAATATTTTAATGACATGTTCAAAGAGCTGGATATAGAAAACCCAAAGGGAATAACATACTCTGTTGTTGTTGTTGTTGTTGTTTTTTGTCAAGCTTAAAGAATTGAAGAAAAAATTAAAGCTTTGAGTGTCAATAGTGAAAGATTTTACAGGGAAAATACTAAATGATGCAGGAAACATCAAAAGAAGGTGGAAGGAATATACAGAGTCAATATACAAAAAGAATTTGTGGGTGATCAACCATTTCAAGAGGTTACATATGATCAGGAACCAATGGTACTGAAGGAAGAAGTGGAAGCTGTCTTGAAGGCATTGGTGAAACACAAGCCTTAAGGAGTTGATGGAATACAAATTGAGATGTTTCAACTAACAGATCCAGCACTGGAAGTAATCACTTGTTTATGCTAAGAGATTTGGAAAATAGCTACTTGACCAACTGACTGGAAGAAATTAATATTTGTGCCTATTCCCAAGAAAGGGGATCCAACCAAAAGTGGAAATTATTGAGTGATATCATTAATATCTCACACAAGTAAAATTTTGCTAAAGATCATTCAAAAGTGACTACAGCAGTATATTGGCAGCAAACTGCCAGAAAACCAAGCCAGATTCAGAAGAAGGGATGAAACCAGGGATATCACTGCTGATGTCAGATGGATATTAGTTGAAAGCAGAGAATACCAGAAGATGTCTATGTTTTACTGACAATGCAAAGGTATTTGACTGTGTGGATCACAATGAATTATGTATAACATTGTGAAGAATGGGAATACCAGAACACTTAATTGTACTCATGAGAAATCTGTACATGGACCAGGAAGCAGTTGCTTAAAAAGACCAAAGAAACACTGCTTGTTTTAAATGTGTGTGTCAGGGCTGTATCCTTTCACCATATCTCTTCATTCTTTATGCTGAGCAAATAACCCAAGAAGCTGCACTTTACAAAGGAGAATGTGGCATTAAGATTGGAGGAAGACTGATTAACAGCCTGCATTATGCAGATGACACAACTTTGCTTGGTGACACTGAAGAGGATTTGAAATATATATTGGTGAAGATCAAAGAACACAGCCTTCAGTATGGATTGCACCTCAACATCAAGAAAACAAAACTCCTTACAACTGGGTCAGTAAACAACTTCTTGATAAATGGAAAAAGATTGAATTTGTCCAAGATTTTGCTTTGCTTGCCCCTACAATCACCCTCAGAAGAAGTCAAGAAATCAAAAGATGCATTGGATTGGGAAGAGCTGTTGCAAAAGATCCCCTTAAAGTGCTGAAAAGTAAAGATATCACCTTGAATATGAAGGTGCGCCTGATTCATGTCATGATATTTTTAGTCAAATCATATGCTATGAAAGCTGGATGTTGAACAAGGGAGACAGGAGAAGAATTGATGCTTTTGACTTATGGTGCTGGAGATGAATATTGAATATATCATGGACCGCCAAAAGTACCAACATATTCATAGTTGAACAAGTGCAACCAAAGTGCTCCTTGCAAGCAAGGATGGCTAAACTGCATCTTACATATGTTGTTAGGACAGATCAATCCTTGGAGAAATACATGATGTTTGGGAGAGTGGCAGGTCAATGAGAAAAAGGGAGACCCTCAACCAGATGGATTGACAGAGTGACTGCAACAGTGGGTTTAAACATAAAAAAGATTGTGTGCATGGGCAGTTTTGGGGAATGTTTCATTCTGCTGTACATAGGGTTGCTATGCATCAGCCCCAACTTGATAGCACCTAATAACAACAATACATTCATACTACATTCAAATATTATATTATTTTATGCAACCATTGTCATTGTTTATTTCTATACATGTTACAAGCCTTATTTTGATACTTTTACATTAGATATTGATATTGTTAGCTGCCATTAAGTCATGTTGGACTCATAGCAACCCTATGTGGAACAGAACAAAACATTCCCCAAAACTGCCAGGCACACAATCTTCTTATGTTTGAGTCCAATGTTGCAGTTATGATGTGTTTTTTCTCATATCAAGTCATGCCACAATGGCAAATGGAGGTTCAGGGGCTTTACTCCCTTCCCATCATTAAGATGGACCCTACTTTGAGGAGGCAACTCTTCCCCAGTCATTTCTTGAATGCCTTCCAACCTGGGAGGCTCATTTTCTGTCACTACATATGACAGTTCTTCTCTGCTATTCACAGGGTTTTCAATGGTTAATTGTTTGGTGAGTGGGCTGCAAGTTTCTTTTCTCTAGTCAGTCTTGGTCTGGAAGCTCAGCTGAAACCTGTCCACTGTGGGTGACCCTGTTGATATCTGAAATACTGGTGGCATAGCTTTCAGCATCACAGCAACATGCAAGTCCCCACACTACAACAAGCTGACAAACATGTGAGAGTTTTCTTTAGATAAGTATATTTCAAAGATATGAAAGGTTAGGAAAAATGTCTTTTTTTTTCACATCCAAATTTACATTTTTCTATCTTATCCTTTTTCCCTAAAAGAATTTCC